>CM046340.1:23846601-24029255 GCA_025403435.1 Artocarpus heterophyllus | reverse complement strand
TTTTTTTTTTTTTTTGCAGAAAGGTCCCTGTAAAGATCAGGTGCCTTATGCTTTTTCTTTTTTAATATGCAAGTGAACATAACATATGTTGGCTTTGCTATTGGAGAAAAAAAAGTTTTAATTAGTCCATTTTTTGTTATGCTACAACACAAGGCAATACACTAATTGCAGTATCTTCATGGTGAACTTCTTTAATGCAAGTACTCCCGCCCATTTTAGCATCATAACTAATACCTCTGCAAACTAGAAAATGTGTCTAACTAAAACCAATGTCCAACAACCTCGTTTGGCAAATACAGACGATTTTCTAGACAGTTTTGGTTCATTTTCTTCTTCTATCGATAATCTTCCATGGAGCTTGATGTTGAATCAAAGTGTAAATTTGGATCGCCGTAGTGAAGTTTTCCAAGCACTAACAATGGAGTTGTCCAGGATTTTTTTTTTTGACAATTTAATTTTTTTCTCTATTTTTGACATTTTCTCTTATTATATATATATATATATATTTTGTATTTATAGGAGAACTCGCCATCTCGTCTGCTCCAAAGCCAAAGTCGTTGATTTAGCTCGTGGGGTGATGCTTCAAAGTCAAGTTTCCTCGTAATTTTGAGTCGATGAAGCTCATGGTGTAACACCACATAATGAGACTCGCCTTGAGCATCAAACGCCAAAAAACTTGTGAGGTAACCATATCTCACACTGCATTTCCTCATTGTGGTATTAGTTTTACTTTTTCTACAATCCTCCTACAATCCTCCCTATTACAATTGTTTTCTTTGAAAGTGCGTACATTGTTGGGATTAGTGCGTTTATAACATAGTGTAAATACTATTTGGATATTATGGGTCTCAAAATATTGTATGATGACATATGAAAAATTTCCTTTTTTTTTTTTTATCTTTTATATGCAAATTCATAAAGGATCTAATACTTAAAAGTCCATAATCATATATGTAAAGTGTTCATAATATAAAGGATATCACTACAAGAAAAACTACATTTAACGACATATTATTTACGACATATAGTTTTTGAATGTCGTTGAAAAGTACATACAACGACATCTCCAACAAACATGTCTTTAATGACATTTAAAACAATAATTAACGACATCTATATAGATGTTGTATTAAAGATCTCCTTTTAACGACAATAGTTTAGTGTCGTTAAATTATTTAACGACAAGTAGGAGATGTCGTCAAAGCTTTGGAGATTCTACGACACCCCTTATAGAGACATCTTGACCAATATCGTTTATAAGGGTATCGTAGATCTCCAGGCTTTTACGACATTTCCTACTTGTCGTAAATAATTTAACGATACTAAACTATTGTCGTTAAAAGGAGAGTTTTAATACGACATCTATATAGATGTCGTTAATTATTGTTTCAAATGTCATTAACGATATCTTTGTTGGAGATGTCATTGTATGTACTTTTCAACGACATTCGAAAACTACATATCGTATATAATATGTCATTAAATGTAGTTTTTCTTGTAATGTATGATCATGCTGTATTTAGTCTGAATTTAATTTATAACTGTATATAAAGCTAGACATTTTATTTTACTAAAGAATATGATGTTATCTATTCTCAATTTGATAGAATAATTTTATCCAGATTGTAGTGGTGTGATGATTATTGAGTAGAGACATCAGTGTGTTTAAAACATATCAAACCTAGACTAAAACAGAATTTACTTTTTTGTATAATTCTATAATAAGAAATTATATCCTATCACTATCAGTCATTTTATGGATCTCGCCTTAATCATGAAATGACTGGCAGACTGACATCTATTTATCATGTCTTTTGATTGTCAATGGGTGAGATATGTTAATCCGCAATCAAAAGCTTGGCACATTGGAGTGATAATATTATAGGTAGCTAGAAACACTTCTCACAAATAGAATCCACAACTCCAAGTTGATAGGATAATAAGGTAATATTCTCATGAGTATTAAATCAAAAACTATTGGATGTAGAGATCTAGCTGTAATATCAAATATCACCCAAAATCCTCATTTATGATTTATTCATAAAAAGATCATCCATGAGAGAATTAATGTTACTTATGGACAAATAAGTATTTAGAGAGTTTGTTCAAAAATAATAAACCTAGCTCTAATAATAAATATTATTGTTGTGGGTATTATTTCATAAAAAATGGTACGTCAATGGAATACCTTATTGTCACCATTAATGTTTAAGGTTCCATATGATTAATATATAATTTGAAAGTGTAGCTTGGTTTCTGATATTAACACAAACTAAAGTTAATAATTGCTATTAATTTAATTATGAGATAATTAAATTATAAATAATTATTGGAGTTTAAATTATATATATTCATTAGGTTCTTTTTCCAGCACTACAACAATTTTTTAGATGAGTCAATTGAAATTTCTTGGATAATTTCTCATTAGTAGGGGCTGAATTGGAAATTCACACAGTGCACCATCTACACTGTGTGGTGCTAACTTATGTCTCCTAGGGGTATATAGGCACATGATATGATATTGTGATCATGTTGTAAAATTTTTATGTGATATGGTAATTATCAATGTGTAGAAACATGTCTATATTAAAAGTTAAAATAAATACTATACATGAATTATTTATTTTATCAACTATAATAAGTAATTATAATAATCATGAAAATAGTTAATTTAAATGTTAAAATAAATAATATTTTAGCAAATCGGATCTTGGATATATACAGGATGAATTCGAGATTACAATGATAAGAATAGTTATGACATGTGCTATCCTCCTATTAGAGATGACAAACACATCCAACCACTATCTTTTAGCTCATGTTTATCCATAAATAGACCTCAAAGGCTTTATTTTCTACAGACTTTTCTTTGCCCTCCATCTAATTATTTTTATTGTTCTCTCTTTTAAAACTTTTGAGAACCTCTTTTGAGAAGGGTTGGAAGGGGGTATAGAAAAGATTGTCCAAGGAGTCTCACTAATGCTCACAAAACTATTGATTTAGGTAGAGGAGAGTAGTAAGGAAGACTTGAAAGTTTTGGAATGCTTGATCATCCAAAGCTTTTGTCAAACCCATAAGTTCAAATCTTATTCAATTATTTTGTATAGCATAATGAGATGAATCTTGGATATTTTTAATAACAAATTTTAAAATCTCATTCCATTGCGTTTTCCTGTTTTCACTTTTTTTTTTTTTGGTCCAACCAACATATATATTCAAATTCAAGAGAACACTCAACTTCATTAAGGAGGGTAGATTGTAATGTCCAGGAAAAATCATTGAATTAAATCTAGAATTAATTTAGATTTAAATAATAAATTGTCCTTGATAAATCATATTTTGTAAAATTACAATAAAATGTAAATTATTTATAGATAATATTAATATGTATTATGTCTGTAAATATTTTGTGCAATTCAAAGTATTTTTAATATAAAAATTTTATGAGTTTAAATGTTCAAAAATTTTTCAAATACTTTTAAAGTGAAATTTATATCACATTAATTATATTTTTGTGATATAAATTAATAAAGGAAAAGTGCATTACATAAAGTAGGAAATCATGCGATGTTCCAAAACTATACATGTTAGTGAACAGCTTATTGAAATTTCGCACGATTTATGAGTTAAAAAATTTTATAAGTTTTAATTACAAAATTTTAAAAATAATATAAAAAGAAAAAAAATTTTAAATTTAAGGAATTTGACATGGGTACTTTAGGAAGTTTGAATCCTTGCAAAAAACCAAAACCTAATGGTATAAAATGATCATTTTGAGTTCTGGGGGCAAAATTGTCAAATCTTCATAGTCCGGGTTAAAACTGTAAATTTTTGTTAAAATTGGATTTATCCTCAAAAAGGAAATTAATGCCTGGTTTTTCTTGCCCCGTCATCAATAAGTAACAAAATGCAAGTTTTAAGCAAAAATGAGCTTGAAAAGTTGTCTACGACCGACCAAGGGAAAAAACATCATTTTTTTACAAAATGGCTTTTCAAAATGTCCGAAGTAGAAAAAGTTCCTTAAAGGGAATTTTTCCTACTTTATTAATGATAGAAAGGCAACATGAAACAAGGGAAAATAAGTTCCGTTATGCTCGGGTTTCTAGAAAACTAATTAATAACTGGATAAGTAATTAATGCTTAAGATTCATTATCAACATGTAGTTGATAATAAATAAGTTAGCTAATGATGGTAAATTGTTCAAGCAGGAAACTAAATGGATAATGAAGGGAACAAGGAATTGGATCAATGCAGTGTAATTCCAACTAAGTTTCGAACCCCACCTACAGCATGGATAATTTTTTTTTCAAAAATGCTATTTATTCTGTTTAAGCAAATGCAATTATAATGCACTTATTTTAAGTAATTAAAGCATCATGAATGATATGTTGATCTATTGCCCAAATTTTTTTTTTAAACATGGTCGCTTGAAGAACAATAAGGGCGGTCGTATCCATAGAGAGGTAGGAATTTGAAAGATTGATAATTTAACAGTTTAAAAAGGCAACAACAATTTTAATGAAGTTTTTAAAGAAAAAAATATTTTGGCAACTTTTTAATAAGATGTTAAGACATAAAATTAAAATGGAAAAGCTTCAAGAATCCCTTATATGTTTTGTAGTTGATATGGATTTTAACTCTAAATAATAGTTATCTAAAGCATTTGATTTATTATATACTTTTTCGTTAATAACAAGCACATTTGCTATTTTTAAGAGTCAGCTGTAAGGGAAATCGGGCTATTTCCTACTCAAAACAACTTCATAGTGAATAGTATATTAAATAATACCATGCACGTAAATAGTATATTACGAGTAAAGAATAAGATATGCAGTGTACAAACCCACAAATAGCTACTAAATACTAACTACTAAGGAAAAGAATACCAGAATACAAGAGCAAAAGCAAAAGCAAAAGAAAAGAACACACTAGAATTTAGCAAGGTTCAACAATTGCCTACATCCTCAAGGCACCATCGTAGGAGACCACTTCACTATACTGAAAAAGATTTTACAACTTTGGGGTGATTATTAAAATCACCCACTACTAGTATATCTTCTGAAAGGAGCTCCTCAAGTTTGAGTAAGAAGAGAGAGTTTTTAAGATGTAATACAAAGAAGGGGATAGAGCCCATTTATAAATGCCAAAGGTCCTTACTCCTTCATACAAAATCAATGTGGGACTTTCCTACAAACAAGCTAAAATACAACAAATCTCCATTTTAGCATGTTTGTCAGTCCCACTCAATTTCCTAATTCCACAAACAAAGCTACCTATAGCAGTGCCTCCAAATGTGCCTTCTAGCGCCAACTCAAATATGTAGTATATTGGTCAAGTTCAAAAATGTTAGAACATGACTGTTGTCATCACCTTAGTCATCATATCTGCAGGATTCTCTGTAGTTTGAATCTTCTGGAGAAGTATCTTACCTTCTTTGAGAATTTCTAGTACGAAGTGATAGTGAACATCAATGTGCTTCGTCTTTGTATGAAAAACTTGATTCTTTGCTAAGTGAATAGCAGTCTGACTATCACAATGTAATGTGATATGCTTTTGACCAACTCCCAAGTCTTCAAGCAACTCATGAAGCCAAATTGCATCCTTAATAGCCCCAGTTGTAACACCCACCTGTTTTTATGTAACAGATTATGCTAAGTTAGTAACGACGTTAAACAAATTTATTAATGATTCATGATTTTATATTACTAACTATTTATCTTAAGTTCTATGACAGGTGACGATCGTGTGGAATTGATATGCTCAAATGTTCATGTTAGTTACAATGTATGTTTATTTATGATGCAATGATGACTTGAATGCTATGATGTATTACATTTTAAGGACAGTTCGGTAGGCCAGACTTTCAGGTGGACTTTCAAGTTCGACAGGCTGAATAGCCTGTTAAGAATCGATAGGCCGATGGAAACCATCGGCAGGCCAGACTTCATGGAATCGGCAGGCCGAATTGTGCAGTCAGCAGGTCGATGACAACTGACGAGCAATCAGCCGAAGTCTCCTAAAAATGTGGCATGATGATTGGATAATGATTGATAATTGATTGGCATATTTATGGATTAATTTCCTCATTTAAGGAAATAAAATCATTGACTTTGCATTGATTGGTATTGTTTTAAATGGTTTCCTATTTCTAGAGGGAAAATTATGGTAAGATGAGATGATTTGTTTGACTTTCCCTCTTTCTCTCCATTCTCCATGCAAATTAGTCCAAGAATTAGTCAAAAAAAATTTGACAGAATTGAAGGCATTGAAATTTTTATGTTATCCTCATTCACAATAATTTTCTCTCTCTTTAATCTTCTGAGACGTTTCTTTTCTCTTCTCTTTTCTTCTTCACGTTTTTCTCCTTCTTTTTCCTTTCAATTCCTCTATTATTATTTGAAAAATATATTGAGTTTCCATTGGGGTTAAGTTCAAGGATTTTGAGAAGAAATTTTTAAGGTAAGAACTCATTTTTCGGTAATTCTGAAAAGCATTTCTTCTCCTCAATTCGTCTGTCGTAACTTTGTTTAGGTATTTTATTTTGTTCTAAAATTTTAATATGTTGTTCATGGATGTGTTATGTGATGTTCCTCTAAATTTCACGTTATTGCAATATTTCTATGATGAGTTATGAATTTTCTTCTCTCTGCCACTCACAGTAAATATTGTTGTTTGGTTATGATGCACGACAATGCGATTTGTGTTGAAGGGGTAAATATACTTTGTTTGCTATGAAATTTAGGAAGAATGTTCACGTATATGTTATGTTATGTACTGCAAAGTTTGGTAATGTTTTGATGAGTGAATTATGTGTTATGAATTTTCTATTGAGACTAGGTCAAGAAATTGTTTTAACAATGTTAATTTTGGACTTTTGTTTTATGTGACGTTTTATATGTTTAAATGATTTTATTGATGATGAAATGATTTTATGATATTGAATTATATGTTAGTAAGATGTTAGTATGAATTTTAAAATTAAAATATATGTGTTTTAATTGTTAGAAAATATTTTTAAAAAGATTACTCACTGCCTGTCAAACCTAAGTTAGTTTTATTATTGATTTTCAAATGTGTGTTTTGACCTACTCCGATTTTTTTTGAAGCCAATTTTTGGATATGTTAGGGTTCTATATGTCTACTATATATATGTTAATTTTTGTAGATTTTTCTATGTTGTTAAAATGTGTTAAATGGACCTGAGAATAAAGTTGTTCACTGCCTTACTATTTCTGGCAGATTTCATGTTTGAAATGTATGGTTTGTTTTTAGATACTTAATGAAATTTTTATGACTAAAGAAAAATTGTGGTAATATGTTTATGTATTAACTTTACCCCTGTCAAGTATAGTGCCTAAAGTTTGTGTAAATGTTAAGTTTTTAAGTCTTGAATCCATGTAGGTCAGTGAAGTGTATGTGATGATGATTTTAGGTTTTTGATGATTATGGTTATGGATGCATGATATGAATTATGTTTTTATGAGATGAATGTATATGTGATGTAATATGAATGGATGTTTTATTCTATGATAATAAGTATTAATTTTATTTTGTATCTTTAAATGAATATCTGGCATGAACACGCAAAGGAACGAGCACATCGAGACTGTGGCATCGTCACCAATACATATAAGGTTAAGTAAGCTAGCTTCTAAGGTAAGTACATTCTCACCGGCAACATGATGTGTTTTAAAAGGTTTGATGTTATGCTCATGATGATATTTATAATGATTTTATGATGATTTCCTTAAAGGATTTCTTATGAAAAATTTTCATGATTTAAAGTTATGTATGTTTGATTATGGCAAATTCCAAAGCACGAAAGTTATGTATATATGTATCACCTAATAAGTGTTGCACACCAATGTTATGATATGATATGATATGATGTCATGTTTGGTTTAGGATTAGCTACCCTTCTCCTCTCATGACGGGGCGCCTACAAAGATAATTACGGTGCAACACTTGGGCCCTTTAAGATAAAATGAAATAAGTTTTAATATGGTCAATGCAATGAAAGATATGTTTCTATAAAATTGTGCTTAATGCACTTGTATGACATGATGATGATGATGATGATGTTTATGAAATGTTTTTAAATTGTGAGAATTATATGTACTTACTAAGCTTTAGCTTATTCAAGTTTATGTCATGTTGCAGATAAGGGTAAGAAAGTCATGGATTAGGCGGAGGATATGGGAAGGCGTGTGAGCATAAGGAAGATGAATTGTAACTAGAAGAATTCCAAAGATGCAAGTTTTATGGTTTAAGCTATGGTTTATTATTTACACATATTTTTATGATAAGTTTTAAAGAAAACAAGAACTATGTTTTAATATTTTATTTTATCATGTTAAGAATTTGATCTTCTGCATTTTGAAAAGTTGAATTTATCTTAAAATTAAGTTTTCTAAAAGTTTTTGGCTCTGTCGGCCTGCCGATCATCATTGGTCAGAATGCCGATGTAAGAAAGTTCGGCTTGCCGACCTCATTTTCAGTCTACCAAACTTTGAAAGATTTTAAACCCTATTTTGCAGAACCTCTGTCGGCCTGCCGGTTGATGATTTCTGACCTGCCGAAGTCTCCAGCTCGGCCTGCCGAACTATGAGAGTAAATAGTTTTGAATGATGTGATGTTTCATAAGTTATAATTTTACTATTTGGTATATTTATTTTATTAAAGGAAGTTTATGATCAATTTAATATTCAATTGAATTATTAATAGTATAAATTAAATTATTGAATGTTGTAAAAAAATTAAATGTATGTATGGATCCTGGTTACGATTTCCTTAACTACGTTTACAATTAAGTTTCCAAATAAGTATGTAATGTATGAATGTAACGACATCTGTAACGTCCGTAAGGGGGGCGTGACACCAGTAACCGCCATGTACTTTGCCTCTATTCTAGACAAAGTAACTGTTGACTGCATGGTGGACTTCCAACTTACTGGCACCTTAGCTTTAGTAAACAAATAGCCAGTAAAAAAGACAAGATTTGGTATATAAATAATAAATAAATTCTTTATTGATAAAAATGTTTTAAAAAACAAATTACATTTTTAATCTTTAGGGCATACAGGTCTAACAAAAAAAGGGTGTGATTTTTTTTTTTGCTTATTCTTTTTTTGAAAAATTTTAAAGTTTTCCATCCCATACTTAAATTTCGAATACTCTCTTCCATTCCACTCTATCTAATTTAAAAATTATAAAGTTTTTCTCATAAATTTCATCTTCTCCCTCTAAGTTTTCTCTATATATCTCTCTCTTCCTCAGCTCCTAACTCTCTCTTCAATTCTATCCTCCTAACGCTTAACAATTTCCCCCAAAATCCCTTTCTTATCACTTCTAAATCCTTACTTCCTCAACCACTCCACCAAGATTTTCATAATCATGTCTTGGAATCATCCTCCATTGTGACCCTCCATCATATCCGTCACCATCACCACCATGTCATTTTGCACCAAATTTAGGTATCTTGCTTTCTTTAAATTGAAGTTGTTTTTGTTTGGGTTTATAGTTTTTCTTTGTATTTGATTTAATATTTTTTTGTTATTAGATTTTATAGAGAAACTTTGTTTGTGGTTTTAGAAATATTTGTGTTCTATGCATATTGATTATGTATGACAAAAAGAATTTGTAACATATGTCTGTGGAAATTGTTATGTGTAAATTAATGAGATGTGAATTAGTTATAAAAAAGAGGCAATAAATTTGTGAATAATATATTTATAGAATTTTTTTTTAAGAAGAAATAGTTTTAGCAGA
Organism: Artocarpus heterophyllus; assembly: GCA_025403435.1. Classification (NCBI taxonomy): domain Eukaryota; kingdom Viridiplantae; phylum Streptophyta; class Magnoliopsida; order Rosales; family Moraceae; genus Artocarpus; species Artocarpus heterophyllus. Next base: position 24,019,486 of record CM046340.1, on the reverse strand, counting down.
AATATATATATATATATATATATATATATAAAGGCTTTTAACGACAATTTCTATAAAAAAAAAAAGTCGTCTAATGTACTCTTTATGGATACTTGTAGCATTGACACATGTATTAGATGACAATTGAAAATCGTCATCGAATATCTTCACTTACAACGACTCTCAGTAAGACAATGGTTTCAAATTCTATCGTCTTATCTTTTAACAATGGTTTTTAAAATTGTTGTTAAATCCTCCGCTTGTTCTAGTGTCTGCTAATAATGCAAATGAAGCACAAATTTCAAAGTTTGATATAGGAATTCAACTTGAATATGTAGGTAACTAACACATTTTGAGCTATGCCTTTTCTCTTGCGAGATTAGTTATGTCGAATTAAAATCACTCCAATCCAACATCAAATATTTTTCACTTTAATGTTATTGATTTCACCCTAGTCAGACCTCTTGTAAAAACCACGAAATCGGGATTCTTTTATTTCTTTTACATGGAAGACTTGACAATCTAAGAGTACTGACGATAATTTAAAGTAATATCTAACCAACTTTATTAAGGCGTCAACATAATTTCAGATACATACTGGAGCTATACTATATATTGTGCATACTCTAAGTTTGCTATAAGTACTTCTCATGATCAACTATATACACATGTAATATATATATATATGCATTGAAAATTATATAAACTTGTACATAATTGTGTATAATTAATATGGTTCAAGACATTTATACATGAGAAATCAATCACTTCTAAATATTAAAATTGATGGCGTTGTTCAGAACATGGGAGAGCGTAGAGGAACTCCTTTTCTCCTTTGTTTTTGCCTCTTTGGAAATGGTAAAGCAAGGTATTCTTCATCATTTCCATCTTGGAAACAGTATTTTAGCTGCTCTCCAACTTTCTCGTTGTAGGTCATTCTTCTCTTGAGATCATCACCATATATTGCTGAAACCTAGTTATTAACAAACGAAAAGAGATCTATTGTTAGGTCAAAGCTTAAGAGATAACATAAAGTATTTGACAAACTGGTTTGAATTAAAAAAAAATTAGTAAAAAACTATTGCATGTGCGAGCTTTATAGTGTAGAAACTTTTGCTTTAAATGGTAGCATGTGCAACTTTACACTATTATTAGTTTGAACCACTTGGTTTGAACCCGTTTGCCAAACGAAAGGTTAATATAAGAAGATTAGTTTTTACTGTATATGCATAGTAGCAACTAAAATTATTTTTCTGCTGTTTGTTTCTTTGGTTCAAACTACACTTTTTTACAATATTTTCTCCTATAAAAATTTAAATTTTCGTTTAAACTTATAAACCAAACAGATTTGAAATGATCATAACTAAAAAATAACTGTCACAAAAAATGCGCTGACAAAAAAAAAAAGGAAAAAGAAAGAAATCTTTCGGTTAATCTTTTAGTTGGTCTTTAAGCATGGAGAGAGTCACGCTCCAGTCTATTACTTGCTAAAAGTTCCATTTAATGTCGCCGGTACGATTCTCCACTAAGTCTTCAATTGAAAATTTACGACGAATATCAGGTGCCAACTATAAAATTTCTATAGCAATATCACTTAATAACGCGGTGCTCTGAGCTCTATCACACACATATACAAAATACATATTAGAATTATGCTGTTTTTATACGTCATTCAGATTATGAATTCCTATAAATGAAAGGAATGAAAGACGACATGACAAGGTCAATCATTTTTGTAATTTAGGGAAAAATAAAGTAGCTAGGATGACGTTACGCAACTTATTATGTTGTAAAGTGGACAAGTATATATTTATCGACTGGTAATTATTTAGTACTTTGGTAATCAGAAAAAAAAAAAAAGAAGAAAAAAATAGTACTTTTGTTTCTCAATTATTTTGAAAAAGAAAAAGTTCCTAATTTTTACGTGAAACAAAAACCGAAAGATATTACACGTTAAGGATTATTTTTCATACAGTTATTAGATAGTACGAACGGCGAATATTAACTTTAAGAAACTTGATTTTTTTTTTTTTTTGACGGTAAGAAACTCGATTTCTTTACAAATAATATCTACTAGTGTCTTATATATATATATATATATATATATAGTTAAATTACAAGAAAGAGAATATGTATATACACACACATACAGACATAAATATAACTGACCTTGCAAGCTATACTACAATAGCGTGAATTATCCTGCAAACTCCTGTGGCAGATTATACATCTGTATTCCTTTGAACTGTTTTGTTGTTGGTGTTGTTGTTGACGCCTTTGCTTCAAGAACACCACCTTGGCTTTATTTGTATGATACGTCTGAAAAATAGTCATTAACAACAAAATCATGACTTAAATCAATAGCTATTAAAACTAACAAGACAACACCGAAATTTATTTAAGGCTCTGCATATAATGCAGCTACAAAATTTCTAATATTTGAAGAAGGAAAAAAAAAAAAAGAAGGGAATAATTTCAATGATATTGTAATGGCCTTGCTCTATTTTTCATTTATATTTATAGCAGGGAGCATATAATAGCATTTAACTTTTAAAATCAATGCAAATATTATTGAGACAAGTTTTTTTTAAAGAATTTTTAATTTTAATTATTTTATGTACAATTTTCAATCAGAACAATGAATACAATCTAGCAATAGTATGGTGTTTGAAACAGAAAAATAATAGGTTCATAAATCACATGTATATATTGTTTACAAAAAAGTTCCTCAAATTGGTTTTGTCATTTTAACGGTGTTTAATAAAACTATACTAAACTCAAAAAATAAGTTTAGATACTATAGTATATAAGAGTTTTATATTGTGTATGATTTAAATTCATGAGTTTAGAACGTTTTTGCAAACACGTTAAATTCTGAGAATATGACATGGGAATTAACAGCTAGCCACAGAAAACGCTTGAGATTGAACAGCACAACGCATTCTTTAGTTGGGATAAGTAAATTCACATCTACTTATTCCTGTAGCTATCCGTTTCCATATTTGGAAAAACTTGCCCAAACTAACTTAATAGCATTTAGAAATTGATGGAGCTGCAGTAGGCCCCAGTACTTAATTAGGAACATCAATAAGCTATGGGCTACCAAATTTAATATACATTAATGAACAGATATCCAGGATATATATTAACATCAAAATCACCTAAATAATTTCACCACCGTTCTACGTTTTTTGTGTGTCTGTTTTTGCACCAGGATTTTTAATTTTGTATCAAAGTTCATTTGGTTCCAACTTTGGGAGACAAAAGTTTTGTTGTGTGTCTGTTTTTGCAACAGGATTTTCAATTTTGATACAAAGTTCATTTGGTTCCAACTTTGGGAGACAAAAGTTAGTATTGTTCGTTAACAACCTACAAATCGCCAAGTTTTAATTCTCCTACCTTACCATTCACCAATTTTTGCGAATGCAACAAATGGGAATTAATTGGAGAAACATAGTAAGGACCATTTTGGATTAGTGCTTATAGGTTTCGATATTGGCATGTACATTAAGAAACACAGCTAGCAGGTGAAGCTGTCATCCTTGTATTTAATTTTTTGAACGCTAGTATCTTATCAGATATCGACCATTTAAAAGAGTTTAAAGGTTGTAGATAAAGCAAGAATAAGAAATAGGTAAAAGAAAAAAAAAGAGTAGCAACGAGACAAGCCGCACCAATGGTTACACCTTGCAACTATTGTGACGCACCAACAGTAGTTAGGGGTGACACCATCGCCACAGTATAGCTAACTAATATATTGCCTAAACATCGAAGGAGTATATATTTTATGTATTGGCTAAGGGTTTTTTTGGGCAGTTTTGAAACATAATTCAAATGTAGAAACTTTCTTCAAACTAACTTTACTCTAGTATTTTTTATCACAAAATTTGAATTTCAAACTTAATTTTGTTCAAATTCTTTATTGAATTATGTTTCCCAAAATCTTCATTTCCCTATAAATCATTTCTTAATAGCAGCTACACTAAAACAATACTCATAAACACTGCTAACCTCCTTTAAATTGCAATCCCGCCTCTCGTTTTTATTTCCTGTAGTAATGCCTTTCAGAATCTAATCCTAACAGAAAAACTTAAGCAACATTACGTTGTGTCCTTTTTTTTTTTTTCTGTTGATAATAAAGATAGGCCGCATTCAACTAGAAGATAATTTACAAAAAGAAAAATAAAATAAAAATAAAAAAGGTCCCCCAACCTGTATGCCGGAACAATTGAAGAGCTTGCACAAGTCTTGCCGGTTAATCACATCACTGTAAATGTATCTTCGAATCTTAAAAATGCACACAAAAAACCCAAAAACTCATGTTATAAGTGCACCAAATATTGCATTGGAAAAACGGGAGAATAAAAATATTGACAAAACGGATTAGAATCCAGAAATTTCATAGCTTAGATAGGAATTTGGTAGGGGTACGGGAAAACAAGAAGAAGATGTATTATATACACCTTAATATGCTTGTGACAGACGTGAGCTGGAAGACAATTGGAGCACAAAGGGTGAAGGCAATCTATGCAGAAATGGTCCGAATCGTTCTTCTTCGAATCTGGGTGAACTCTACAAGTGTTGAAGAATATGGTGTTGTACATGACACTTAGCCATCTCGGCACTCTCATGTAATTCTCCTGCAAATCCCCATTTGAACAAAAATTTCATTGAAAATTAGTTGATTTATCTTTCTGGTGCAAAGAGAATTAGCTTGAGAATCTATTTACTTATTTATTATCATTATTTTTGGAATAAATGGCAAGAACCAATACGTTCCAACTAGGTCGGTACTCGTTTTATAAAATAAGTATAGGCATCACAAAAATAAAGCCCCAATTCATTCACAGGAGAAAGTCAAAACAAGTGAAAGTTAAGGCAGTTTTTGTAGCTAAAAACCAAGACGTGTAAATTTTAAACGTCAAGATGTATATGAAGAGAAAGAATTGCTGCTCATGAAGAGAGGAATTAGAGTATGTATCGTACATGATCATGATAGTTAGGTGCATGAAGACGCTTGATGCCAATGGTCTCTTTCATAGCTTTCTCGTTCTCACAGAAGCAGCCCTCATGTTTAACGGCTTTATCAATACAGTTCGTATTTACTGGGGAATACTTGAGCTGAGTTCATTTATACATACACCCATTTCAAAACGTGCTTTTATATTATGATGATCACTCCGATAAATCATCGAATATTAAATAATACCCATATGTGACAGGTAAATCGACACGACGAGGACATAAAACGACATAACTTGAGCCACCCGATAACCATATACATTTAATGTAATCTGCATATGATCGTTGTATTCTAGATGAAACTTTATGATCATCAATTTTTTTTTTAAGCCAATTTTTTTTTAAATGTCTTACGATTAGAAAAAGAAAAACTAAATGCAAACAAAAGAAAAACAAAAATAAAACGGGGAAAACGTAACCTATGATCATGAGAACAAATTCAACTTCTCATTTTAAAACCCTTTCCACTGTGAGCCCAAAATTTATAGAAAGAGCTTTTCTCCTCCAGATTGTTATTCAATTTTTCCCTCCAAATATCAAGGTCTTGCAATTCTCCCGAGAACCCTAAGCAATTTGTACGTCAATCTTTCTGAGCAAGAACGCGGTTGTTGATTTCGAATTTATTATTCGTCTGAAGCTCTATTCTTGATCAGCAGAGCTGTCATCATCTATTGGATTCATACAAGATCGTCTATTTATCTTCGGTAGAACATCCATATGATAAATCGTAACTACGTTGCTATGAGCAGCAAGACTAATCTCCAAAACCATATAATCGAGATTATAGGCATGCACCAATGGGTTAAGATTCGATAACGCCATATTTACACCCTTTTTAGCTGTTTGAATACCTAAATTGATAATAATTCGGTTATTAATGTTTTTCATTGCCTTAGAACCACTTATCTCATCTGAGTTTTATAAAAATCAATTTAAAAGCAAGCTAAGTATAATGCATACATAGATAATATATATCATTATTTTTTTTTTTATTATCAAGGTAGACTTTTTTAGAATTAAGGTAATTTCATATTTGGCTCTCAAAAAATAATGGTTATCTAATTTTCTCCCTAACTATTCAAAATGGTACAAATTTCCCTTAGACTTATGTTCATAACTTGTAATTTTAAAACCCCCGTCAATAAATTGTCAAATTTTTGAATTGTTTAAATTATCATTATAAAAAATTAGACTTTTAATCACAACAGTTTTTAACAAAACTCTTACAACACATGTTGTGATTAATATGCATTTAATCACAAACTTAGTTTAATTTTTATTGTGAATAAAAATTATAGCCATGGTTTTTTAGTCACATAAACATTTTGTAACTAAAAACCCTTCTTTCTACTTTTCTCACACCTTGTTTTAATATTTTATATTATTACCGAAAGAGGCTCAAGTATAATTGCAATTAAATGCAAAAATGATATAAAAATTTCTCTAGCTCTTCTTATACATAGAATTCCCTTTTATTTTTTTAATCTTTGTAAAACAAATCGAAAAAGAATAACCTAGATAAAAAAAATTTAAGGATTTATTGTTTTGAATTATTATCAAGCACTAACAAAAAAAAAAAAAAGAAACTAATCCAAGTGCAAGATCTCTCGGGAAACGATGTACACCAAGGAGTAATAAGCTTGAATCTAAAAACTATGACTGTACAAAAAAACCGAAAAACTGAAACCGACTGAAACCGCCCGAAGAATCGCCTGAGAAAAGACAAAAAAAATCGGTTTCATGAAAACCGAACCGAATCTGTTGTGAGCGGTTCGGTTTCGGTTTTGACTTCTTATAAACCGAACCAAAACCAAATGCCTATTCTACTCCAAAGCTAAATAATATTTTTTTAGCCTATTTCGGTTCGGTTATAGTATTTTTTTAGTACCATTTCAAAAAGAACCTAAATAATACACAATACATTGTACTATTTTAGCAATTCTTTAACAAAAAAATAAAATAAAATGTGGTAAACTGATAGTACGCTTCTTGTATACCATTAGATAACCTTTTCACAAAACCAAACCAAAGCGAACCGAACAAAACCGACCATGAACGGTCGGTTAATCGACTGAATACTCTTGGTATGCGGTGTGATTTAGGTTTTGTAATTTTAAAAACCAAAAGTTGCGGTTCGGCAACTGAACCGACCAAAAACCGACGAAACCAAACCGAAGAACACCCCCTCTAAAAACTATCCCCAAAAAAATTATGATTTCCACTAAGGTACGTTCTTTATTAGTTTATTTTATTTGCAATGCTATTTAATTCTTGCAGTTCAAACACACAGGAGAATGATGGTAAACTAGCAATGATACTTTTTATTAATGAAACTATGATGATAAATCGATGACAAATCAAATATATTACTTTTTGGGTTTGCAGAATGTGGCTAAGAAAGGTAAACAACGGGTGGGGAGGGATTTTTCTTGTGTGGGAAAAGAAAATAAAGTTTTAAGGGTGTTTTTAAAACACTGAGGAGGTGTAATGAGCAGTAATTAAATTTTAAATAAGAGGTGGTTTTAAAAGAGGTGTTGGAAAAGTAGATTGGGGTATGGTCATAGACCCTCCCTTTCATTTTACTGATCACAAGAGCTATTTTCAAAAAAAAAAAAAAAGAAAGAAAATATATTTTAGTGAACAGCTCTTGAATTAGTTCAACTCTTATTTCTACTATTAGAACTTCCATTTCAATTCGTATGTAGCTTCTTCCAAGATGATTCATTCATATCCGTACCCCGGCACATTAAAAACAAATACCAGTGGCTATTTACTCGCCACACCAACATGACTTTAAACATTCTATCAGTTGGATATTAATTTCCCTACTTAAATAATATTGCCTCCTTTCTTTCTTTACTGGTTTTTGTTGAGCACTTATTCTAACGTTGTTAATTCTTCACCTACCGCACCTAACTGCAAAAGCTAGAAACAATCGGATATAAAATTATCAAACTTATACATTTATTTTTTCATTTTAGTCTGGTCAGAAATTTTATACAACAGTACGTAACTCAGTATGACTCACAGTGAGAGACCCCTGTATTTCTAAAATATTTGACTTTCCAAATATATAAAGGATAGATACTGTTGAAGAATAAACTAAAGTGATTAAAATGAGACTTTCTATTGATAATTAATTCATATAGTACTGAGCAATGCATTTATTTAGTGAAACCCATTTCAACACATGCATAAAACTTTCATGCATTTAAATAAAGAGATATGCGTAAATCTTGAGCAATTTTTAAGATTACAACCACGGACCGTAACTTAAGATTGCAAAACTTTTAGTTGTTATACTGTAAAGTTTTCACATATTACAGTAATAAAAAAATGAGATACAGCATAAAGGTTTTACATGCTGCAGTTTTCAATTCAAAAGTTTCAGGCCTAACCATACTTTCCAAACACCTTATCAAACTAATCCAATCCAAACACGTACATACTTTCAAAATTGCATCCAATCTAATGTGCACTTAATATGTTACAAGTCCAATCAAATTCATGCAGATTGGATTTGTCATTTTGATCGGTTAATTAGGCGTAAAAAATTAAATTTCTATGTTGATTTTTCTAATAAAAATTTATCTTTTTATTTCATGAAATAGTCATTTAAAGCTAAACAATAGATTAGAACTGATAGAATCACAAGTTAACTAGTCAGATAATAATCCTATTCATTTCACATAAAAAAAGTCCATTTTTTTTTTTGTTACATAGTTCAACATAAAAAAAAAAAAAAAAAAAACCCAACATAGTTATTAGCCTATAGAGAGCATTTGACATGGCTCCTTCCAGTTTTTTTTTTTTTTTTTCACTAAAGTGGCCAAGAGAGTCAAGTTTAACAATAATATATTTACGTTCTATATCTAAACCCTAAGTTATTTGAAAATATAAAAAAACTATCATATTTTTAAAAAGTGCATATTAGTATGGTTTGCAAGTATAGTCTAGTAATAAATCATACATGACTTTATTAAAACATGAAGAGTTTGAGTCCTCTCACCCTAAGTTTAAAAGAAAAAGGTATTGATACTGAACTTATCTGAGACTTAATATAAGCGGGACCAGAACACAATTAATGGTTGATAGAATAACAATGGACAGATCTTTTGGCCATTATGTTAGGGTATTAATTAATCTTGATCTTACCTATCCTTTTTTGGATAGAGTTATGGTGAAAAAATAAATTATGCCCTTTTTTGTAAATTTATAGTATGAGAACATATCTTTATTTTGTTCTACCTGAAAATCGATTGTACATGGCATCTCAAAGTTTCATTTAGATAATTCTGTGGGAGAGAAATGAAATATCATGGAAAAAAGGTAAGGAGACTAACAAGGAACAATCGCGCATAAAGCAAATATATATGCATATACATATATATAAATATATTTATATATATATATATATATATATATATATATATATCTCCCGAAGAACTTTCCTCAAAACAATCTGAAGTTTTCCTAAAAAGCACATGAATTCTCCTTTTGTTGCTCTTAAAAAGCTGAAGGATGATATTAGGTATGAAAATTGTTAATCATCACATTCTTTTTGTTAAGTTGAAGTTGGTGAAAGTTTCTAATAAGGGTTCCAATGGTTCTTGTAATGATGATGATAAAAATTTATTCAATTATTAATTCTACGTCTATCTTGATAGACGTTAGTCCGATTCAAGAGTGGTCGGTTTGAAAATCGTCACAAACATTGGAATGATCACTTATTTTTGATGCATATCGCTCCCACCTCATCAACAACACCAACCAAGGAGGTTTTGTTGGGCTAGATCTTACATTGAATCTTGTTGGCAGGGAAACTAATGTTCATGGTTGATATAATTTGACGAAAATTGATAATTATTAATTATGCACTAGCTAAAAAAATGTAGAGATATTGTCCGCTAGATTTTGGGCTGATTTGGAGATATTGATAATTTATGAAAGCTTGATTATTCTGATAAAAAAGAAAAGGCTATGCACTTCATGCTCAAAGATTGGAAGAGATTCAATTAACGAAAAGAGAAAAAATGTTCATTTCTAGGTAATGAAGATTACAGCTTCGTTTGAAAAAACTGTTTCAACTCATATTAAAATTGTCTTATATGTAAAGCAAAAATATGCTACAGTATAAAGCTTTCATGTTCTATATTTGGTGGCATAGCATTCTAAATTTTGTGTTGGAAATTAGACACCTAAATTCTATTGAGAGCTAAAAGCATTAGACAAAACTGAATGTTAATTACAATAGTTTATATCAAATCTTTTAGCTAAAATAATAAAACTAATATATTAATTAAACTCTTTAATTAATATGTTACTCTTTTATTGATGTTAATGTTACTACACTAAAAACATTTAATTACATTCTTGAAATTTCAGATATAATTACCCATATTTTAGAGTTATCTGTTTGATATATTTGCATATAAATTATTGATTATCTATACATAATTTATAATTAGAGCCAGCATTACTACAAATTCTAGTTTACATGACTTTTATTAGATGACGGTTTCGTCTAATAAAAGATATCTATTTCACTTATATGCCTTGTTATAAGTCAACGGCATTTATTAACATTAAATGTCACGTGCTTTAGACGACGGTTTCTTAAAAACCATCGTCTAATGCAAATTTTAGACGACAATTTTACAGAAAACCATCATATAATGTGTTTTAATAATCCCACCCACTCGAAAATCAAAACCTACTCTTTCAATGTTGTCAACATCCCTCTCTCTCATTGTCCCTCTCTCAAATCTCTGCCATCTCTTTCTCTCCATCCCTCCTTCTGTTGCCATCCCCGTCCACTTCAATGTCGAGCCTGAAGTAACAAGCACTTGGTCATCTTTAAGCCCCTTTGCCGAGCCCAATCGCGAATATCCCTTGAGCCCCACTATCAAGCCCTCTGTCGCCACCCCAAGAACCCTTTCGTCGGCACCGCTACAACCCATCCATCGCCATTGCAAGAAACCCTCTGTCGTGACCACAAGCACCTCTTTGCCAAGCCCCACCGTGAGAACCCAAAGCTATGTTTTTTTCCTTTTATATAACAATGTAGCTCAAACAATTTTTATTGTTAATTGTTCAAATTTTTTCCATTCTTATTTTGATAGTAATTTGAGATTATAGCGTTTGTGATTAAATTAATTAATTTTTAGTAATTAGGTTTTTATATTTAGGATTTGTGGAATCATTGTAATTAGGATTTGGTAAACTATTTCCATGTTAATTTAACGTTATTAGTTTTAATTAGTGTGCTGGTTTTAGTTTTATAAGATTCAGTTTTAATGTTATTAACTTTTATATGTTAGTTTAAGTTTTATATGCTATTTTTAGTTTTACTATATTTTTGTTTTAATTATATGTTAGTTTATAAATTTTTTTCATATTTAATTATATGTTTGTTTTAGTTTTTATAAGTGTTATTGCTTAAGAATATTTTAACATGTTGGACAACGAATTTGTTGATACGGAGGAGGAAATGATCAAACAAGACGATGGTTATGAACTTCGAAAGAGGGAGCCATTTAATTAGGATGTGGATGGAAAAAGAAGAGCAACTTTGATGAAGAAAGCGTCAAGGTTGAGATCGAAAGGTAGTCCAATTCTATGAAAAAGATCAAGCTCTTGGAAAAGAGGAGGATGAGCTTCAAAGTTATATTAGAATTTTAGTTCGAGAACACGTCCCTATCACAACAAAAGATTGGAGAGAAAAGAAAAATAAGGACAATGTGGCTATAAATTCTTAATGTCTTTTTAAGAATATACCCCTACAACAAGGGGACCAAGAATGCAGCTACTTTGTGCTAAGGTATATGAGAGATATTACACTAAATGAGGGGCCATAAGTCTCGACAAGCCGAGAGTTAGTAACAATTTAAGTGAGGTTATGGATGAATGGGGAAAGTTTGTACAACAATTTATTAAAAACTAATTATTGAAATCTTATTTTGTATAAGTATGTTTTTTTATACATGTGGTGTTATGTTTTATTATGTTTTTAATTTTCATATATTATGGCCAATTTATGTTATCAGTGAATTATGAGGCTAATGAAAACAATTGAATACGAGAAGGCCACCTGTAGGAAAAAAATAAAGCCTGGCCATCTCATGACCAAGTCAGCATTAAACGATGGTTTTTTATTAAAACCGTCATCTAAAGTATACATTAGATGACGGTTTCCTTTAAAAATTATCATCCAATGTTAAGCAATTCACTCCTTATATGCTATGATTCAACATCAGATGACAGTTAATAACCATTGTCTAACCTTTATAGATATTATGTTTTTGGATTAGATGACGATTTCCATGACCATGGTCTAATCTTTAGACGAGAGTTAAAAACTGTCATCTAATCTTTAGACGATGGTTAACAAACACTGTCTAATGTCTTGTTCGTTCTAGTGTAGGTAAAATCTGTTAATGTCTCTAATTACATCTTTATCCTTGAATGCCATTGATTTTCAAATGAATAATAAATTCACAAATTTAATCACGAATTTAAGCGTCCATATTATCCAATACTTAAATTTATACTCGAGAGAATTATATATCTACTTGTTGCTAAAAAATAAATTAATTCCATCTTGTTATATTCACAATCCTGACTACCTACTTCATTATGCCTCTAAAATACAAGGGATAGGATTAAATTCTTGAATCCGTAGGAGTAAATTGAAAGAAATAATTCCATAAGTAGGAATTTGCTAATGACTCAACGCTAAAGTCATCTTATATAAGATCTTCACTAATAACATTCAATTAAAGATTCTACACTTTAATTGAACAATGAATTATTTATATGTTACTGATTATTTCAATTATCATTCTTAAATATTATCCTCTTGTATGCAACATTGATATACAATATTTTAGGTCACATAGATAATTAAAGTATTTTAATGATATTCATAAAGTTTTCAAAATACATGCACACATCACTGTATTTATTAATATATATGTCCATTACAAAAGTATGACATGCTTTAAGGGCATCTATAGCATACATAAGGCTTACTACAATGCATCGCATACTTAAAGCTTCCAACTGCATTGTAGATGTCTTGCCTAGTACACTACATAGCATGCACAAGGCTTCCATATGCGCTAGTAACGCTCAATTATAATTTACATAATTTAATTGAATAATGAATTATTTATATATTATTGACAATTTTAATTATCATCCTTAAATACCATCCTCTTATAAATAACACTTATATATAATATTTAAAGTCATATAAATAATTGTAGAAGTTTAATGGTATTCATAAAGATTTCAAATGCACACATTTTTGTATTTATTTACATATATGTCCATTACAAAAACATCACATATTTTAAGGGCATCTATAGCATACATGAGGCTTAGAAAACTACATAGCATACATAAAGCTTCCAACTGCATAGCAGATTTCTTTCCTAGCACACTGCGTAGCATACATCATGCTTCCTACTGCGTAGAAGATGTCTTGCCTAGTACACTGCATAACAAATGCATATGGAAAATGTCTCATGTATTCTTCATCCTATAAAGTCTTCGGACACTACTCTTTTTAGAGAGATGAATGCCATCCCTAGAAGGCAAATTCTCTACATTTTTGCATTCCATACTTGACAAGCTCCTAATCTATGTGTGTAGCTTGAGATAATGCCAATAATTTTTCTTGCAATCTCGGATAAGTTGGATCTCAAAAACATAACTTCGCTCTCACAAGTCATTCATTTGGAATCATCCAGTTAACCACTCTTTTACTTGTGACATGGATTCCTTATAATTCCCAATAAGTAGGACGTCATCAACGTAAAGAATTAAGAAAACCATTTTCTTTTCTCTTATGAACTTTTAGACACATGGTTCATTTTGGTTTTGTTCAAAACTATGACTTAGTAGCCTCATCTATCTTGGTGTTCTATGATCTAACAGCATGCTTAAGTCTATGAATGGACTTATTGCAATTTATGGACTTTCTAATCTTGGCCTTTAACTATAAGTCCCTCTGATTACATCATATAGATACTTTCTTCAATATAGTCATTTAGAAATGTTGTCTGGATATCTATCTAATAAATTTTGTAATCGAAAAAAGTAGCAATGGACAAAAGTATCTGAATAGACTTGAGCATGGCAATTAGGGATATCTCTTCATAGCAACTCCCTCCTTTTGGATATAACCCTTAGCTACCAGCCTTTCTTTTAAATATCCAATTCCCTATCCACTTCTCTTTTCTTCTTGTAGATCCTTTTGCTCCATTGGTTGGATCAACAAGAACTCAGATCGAATTGAAATACATGGAATCCATGTCGATTTTCATGGCTTCTAGTCACTTATCTTTATCAGAATCTTATATTATCGACTTTTAATTTAATATATCTGCCTCTATGTTGGTAATAGTTACTAGTAACGAGCGGGTAATCTAATTTCCCTCCTACTATGATAAAGGTTCTATGATCATATTCTCGAACTCCTGTAATTACTTCATCGACTTAGTTAAGGTCAACGGGATGAACTCCTTAGAAAAAATCCTAAAGATCATAGTCATCCATGACTCAACATCGATATCAGCTCTATGGGTTTAAGCCTCAACAAGGTAACCAATGACCAATATCATATGGTCCTTTACAAGCGTCCCCAGTCTCCACTTACAGTTAAGGAGCTTTTGAAGAGCCCCTTGCTGTTTAGGAGGCCTAGCCTCCAAACATACCTTCAAGATTATTAATGGTCTACCAAGCAGTATCATAATTTTCATGTTGAGCTTGTAGCACATTGTTCATGCTAGCCATGATGTAACAACAAGCTTGATCATCAGCATCCCTCTAGCGATCATACACTTGGAATTGTTCATTAATGGATTCGTTGGTAAGCATAGAAGGACACGACGTAGTTAACAGAAATTTCAGTTCTTCAAATGATAGGACGATATTTAGGTTCCATTTCTAATTATTATAGTTTTCGCCAGTTAATGTCTTTTTATCGAGTATCGAAGATAAAGCATTTTAGACATTTTAATCTACAATAAAGAATCATGTACCAAACATAAGCAAACATTCAATAAAAATTTAGTAAGATAACACAATCAAGTAAGCATATAATGTGTTTATGTGTCAAAAGCTTAAAAAAATCACAACCTCATAACAATAATTGTTAACTCAGAATTCAACAAGCCGCTTAGGAGAGCTTGCTAAATTCAATTAGGAGCACGGATCCTCGTCGATTAATATATGCCATCCAAGACTTGTCTGATTTAGCATATACTAATAATCATTAATTTTATTAACAGAGCTCCCAGGGGAGGTTAATAATAAAATCAATCTTGAGTGTATAACCATTGTTTCAACTACTTTATCTATGGTTTATAATTGACATATGATAATCCATGCTAAAGCAAATTATCCCCTTGGAGATCCAATCCAATACGTGTTCCAATCCCTGCTTTAGGGTTGGAACCACCATGTATTACTTATGGACCAATGATGGAGGCCTTGTGTCCTTTCTTCAAAAACCTTATCTCACTCAATATTTTAGTAATCAAGGTTTTATGTTAACATGCATGAACAATTTTATAATAAACGGGACTTCCTATTCTACATAGCATGTTATCAATGTACGTTGTAAAGCATATTATAATGCAGACAAGCAACACAACATGCAATGCTAGAAGCAATATAATAAACAACCGTAATATCATGGTTCCATCCTAGAGAGAAGAAAATAAAAATTATAAAAGATCAATCAAAACATATATCGATTCTTCATCTTGTATTTTCTCATTGTATCCTTCTTCATGTGGCATACATCTTTACTTCTTCAATATCATATAGATTAAAATTTATTTTTCTGGTTATCATAAAATTTCATGTTTCTCAAAAGTGTCTTAAAAAACAAAAATAAGAACTGCATTTTGTTAAAAAATGGTTCTGCCCCCTGCCGACTTACCGATCTATGACTATCAGCCTGCCGGTCTACGACCACTGGCCTACAAGTACCTAGTAATCAAACTGCTGACCGATGCTGAACTAACGTTTTCTAAACTTTTGAAAAAAACAATTTTTAACTAGTTTTTAATTTATTTTTCAACAATTCAAAAACATAAAAATTTATAAACACACAAAAACATAAAGAACTCTAATCATCTCCATCTTCTAGATCCGTCTTCACTTCGAATACTTATTTTAATAAAAGTTTTATAAATCAAAATTAAAATAAGAAATCCTAGACACTGATGATAGACTGCCATCTAATTACATGAAAAACCTAAATATACATTCTAACCTCTAAGGAACCATAACCTACAAAATTAATTGATTAATATAATAATTAAAACAGAAATTTAATTAACCATAATTAATTAAAAAAAACATCTACCATATAATCATATGACAACATTTCATTATATAAAAACCCTAGAGTGCCAATTCTCTAAAAAAATATAATTCAAGCATAGGAGAGATTAAGATCACATAATTTTATGTACATAGCATGATCACAAACCCATAAAATCAATGTAAAACCTTAGCTCTGATGCCAATTGTTGGAAAACGATACGCAGTAGAATTTTAAAAAAATTCAAATCAAAGTTTTTTCCAAATAACAGTTTGACATGCTAAGTACACGAATTAATAAAATATTTTTCGTACCTCATTTGCATACCAAAGACTGTACAAACTCCGACTAGAGAAGTACATTCCGAAAGAACCTCAACAAACTGGTCTTCCTTGCTATTCTCTTTCCATGATTGAAATGTGAGTGGTTGCACGTTATACAGTTATTCCTCTAGTGACTCTACTTCCAACCACTTGAAAAAACCAAGAACTAAGGTTCTAGATATTGAACAATAGCTCTCTAGGAGATTCAGAGTTTCTATCACTAGAATACTCATTCTATGCTTCTAAAAGTGATATGAGAAACAATGAAAAATAGGTCCCTTTATATAGTGGTTGAATTTAAGGTTAATCCCTATCAGATTAGGCTTCAAAATTTGAGTCTAGATCAACTTCTAGTCCACACACGTCAAAAATGCATAACAAGATTATCACACGATTGGCTTGCTGAATTGGCTGTACCGGCCTGCTAAACTTGGCCACCGGCCTGCCGATCAAGCGATAATTTGGAAATCTCAGAATATCTTATTTGACACAAGAATCTTAGATAAAGCCTTAGTTTTAATTCAAATAACCCAATAGAGAAGTTATTTGATCAAAACAGTCATATACAGATAATCTTATATCAAATAAAATATTATTCAAATAATTCAACATATTTATCTTGAATTAATTCATAAAATTAATTTAAACAATAAACCAACATGAATTATTAAATCAAATCTCTCAAATTTCACACAATCTAATAATTAATACAAGTCACTAATATGTAAAAAAAAACATGCCGTATCGTTATGGGAATTATTATGAGCTAGCAAAGGAGACCTAATGGGCATATATAGATCAAACTCCTATAATTATAAAATAACATATCCAAGATATATATATTTTATAATTATCAACTCTAATGCTACTCCATTAAAAGCTTAAAGCTGCACTCTCGAACAATATAAAATTACGAAGCTCCAATAAGCTAATCATCCATGGCATATCATAATGTGTAATATCCCTATAGAATAGTTATAATTGGCTTAAGAATAAATTTCATTTTACCTTCCCAATTATTTTTATCTTATATTCCATTATCTCACCATCAGAATACTTACAATCCATAAATAGTATACCATTGGGTTACACCTATGTATCCAAACGGTTGAACACTCTAGTCTTCCAATTACAAGATAATGCGGTTGGAAAACGATACGTAGCAAAATTTTAAAAAATTTTAAATCAAAGTCTTTTCCAAATAACAAGTTTAACATGCTAAGCTCATAAATTAATAACAAATCTTACGAACCTCTTTTGTATATCGAAGTTGTAGAAAAAATGAGAAGAGAAAAACGTTCCAAAAGTGCCTCAACCAACTGGTCTTTTTTGCTATTCTCTATCCACAATAAGAGTGCGAGTGATCGCACGTCATATAGCCTCCCTTTGGTGACTCTCCTTCCAACCACATGAGAAAACCAAGAGCTAAGGTTCGTGATGTGGAACATTAGCTCTCTGGGAGTTGCAGAGTTTCTTTCACTACAGTACCCACTCTTTGTTTTTCAAATGATCCGAGGAACAATAAAAAATAGCTCCCCTTCTATAGTGGTCAAATTTAGGGTTAGTCCTTAAATGATTTGACTTTAAAATTTAAGTACAAATCAACTTCTAATGAAAAACGTGTCAAAAATGCATAATCTGATTATCGCATGTTCGACATGCCTATCTGAGAAATCGACATGCTGAACCAACTCCACTGGCTTGCCAAACTAACAGCACCGACCTGCTAAATTGTCTGCATTGGCCTGCCAATCGAGCAATAATCTAGAGATCTTAGAATATCTTATTTTCACACAAGAATCTTAGATAGAGTCTCAATTTTAATTAAAATAATCCAATAGAGAAGTTATCTAATTAAAACAATCATATATAGATAATCCCATATCAGATAAAACAATATCCAAATAATTCAATATTTTTATCTTGAATTAATTCACAAAATTAATTCAACCAATAAACTAACACGAATTATTAAATCCACTTAAATCAAATTTCAGCCAATCTAATAATTAATACAAGTTACCATTATGTAGAAAAACATGTCGGATCGTTACAGGATTTATTATAAGCTAGTAAAGAGGACTTGATGGACCTATATAGATCAAGCTCCTATAATTATAAAATAACATATCCCAGATACATATATTTTATAATTATAAACTCTAACGCTACTCCACTAAAAGCTTAGAGCTACTCTCTCGAACTATATAAAATTACAAAGCTCCAATAAGCTAATCATCCATGACATATCATAATGTGTAACATCCCTATAAAATAATCATAATTGGCTTAAGGATAAATTTCATTTTACCTTCCCAATTATTTTTATCTTATGTTTCATTATCTCACCATCAGAATACTTACAATCCATAAATAGTATACCATTAGGTTACACCTATGTATCCAAACGGTTGAGCACTCTAGCTTCCAATTGTAGGATAATGTGGTTGGAAAATGATATGTAGCAAATTTTAAAACATTTTAAATCAAAGTCTTTTCCAAATAACAAGTTTAACATGCTAAGCACATAAATTAATAACAAATCTTATAAACCTCTTTTGTATATCAAAATTGCAAAAAAAAGAGAAGAGAAAAACGTTCTAAAAGTGCCTCAACCAACTGGTCTTTTTTGCTATTCTCTATCCATGATTAGAGTGCGAGTGATCACAAGTTAGATAGCCTCCCTTCAGTGACTCTCCTTTTAACCACTTAAGAAAACCAAGAGCTAAGGTTCATGATGTTGAACAATAGCTCTCTAGGAGTTGTGGAGTTTTTCTCACTAAAGTACTCACTCTTTGTTTTTCAAATGATCTAAGGAACAATGAAAAATAGCTCCCTTTCTATAGTGGTCAAATCTAGGGTTAGTCTTAAATGATTTGGCTTTAAAATTCAAGTCTGGATCAACTTCTAATGAAAGACGCATTAAAAATGCGTAATTTGATTATCGCATGTTCGGCATGCCTATATGGGAAATCAACCTGCTGAACTAACTCCATCGGCTTGCCAAACTAACAACACCGACTTGCTGAATTGTCTGCACTGGCCTGCCAACCGAGCAATAATCTGGAGATCTCATAATATCTTATTTTCACACGAGAATCTTAGATAGATTCTCAGTTTTAATTAAAATAATCCAATAGAGAAGTTATCTGATTAAAACAATCATATACAGATAAAATAATATCCAAATAATTCAATATTTTTGTCTTGAATTAATTCACAAAATTAATTCAACCAATAAACTAACATGAATTATTAAATCCACTCAAATCAAATTTCAACCAATCTAATAATTAACACAAGTTACCAATATGTAGAAAAAACATGTCGGATCATTACAGGATTTATTATGAGCTAGTAAAGAGGACTTGATGGACCTATATAGATCAAGCTCCTATAATTATAAAATAACATATCTCAGATACATATATTTTAAAATTATCAACTATAACACTACTCCACTAAAAGCTTAGAACTGCTCTCTCAAACTATATAAAATTACGAACCTCCAATAAGCTAATCGTCTATGACATATCATAATGTGTAACATCCTTATAAGATATTCATAATCGGCTTAAGGATAAATTTTGTTTTACCTTCCTAATTATTTTTATCTTATGTTCTATTATCTCACCATTGGAATGCTTACTATTAATAAATAGTATACCATTCGATTACACCTATGTATCCAAATAGTTGAGCGCTCTAATCTTCCAATTACAGGATAATGCCTATAAGAGAATATCATTCTCTACAAAAGAGCCATGGACTCCATATTTATGAATAACGGGTCTACGTCAGTCAAGAGTCATGTCTTCAACGTACTAGTATCAAATAAAGATGTCACCCTTTGGTATATCAAAAGACACAAGTTAAGAATACGGGCTCACTAATTCATTTGAGGATCAAGACATAACATATATGATTGTCTAAAGAGAATTTATTTAAACAAACGTAATTATTAATCAAATCAATTCAACTTTTGTCTTGATCCAATATATCGTTACCTATTACAATATACCAATATGTCTACTTGGAAAGTCCCACCCTGATGACCAAGACAAGTCATCTTCCGTTGGGGATGTAGACAATATAATAATCTTAACATGAATAAAGCATCCAACTTTATTCCCTCAATTGTGGATCTTATCATTTAGACCATCACATTTAAGATTTATATCTTTCGTATATTTTTCCATCACATACACAATCTTAAAAGTTTAGATTGATAGTCTTAGACTTTTGTTTGCTTATCATACATTCAACACTAATGAACATAAAGAGGATAACATTTAGTATATGAATAATGTTGGGGGTGTGCTCGGCACTATCCCTGACAATTGCCCCCGTGGTAGCTCTATAGTTGTGCTTATTGAGATCATCAGGAAGACAATTCATAACTTCTTGAGCTCGGCTCTTCCTCCCAAGGTGCTCTACAGGGCCCCTGCTAGCTATGACATATGGCATCATCTCCTCAGGAAGAACACATGCTCGAGTCGTACTGTCAAAGCTTACGACCAAGCAACATCATCTTATAAAGTCGACATTTGGCCTTATTTCCACCCTCAGACAGAGATCAATCCTCCGGTGGAGGTCACGATACTTGTCACCTGCTCCTTGACAAGTTTTGATGTGACACACAAGTCATGGGTCAAACCCACCTAACACCCGATTCAAGTGGTAGCTTATAAATAGAGTGCATTTACTGCAGCTTATAGTAACATGCTTTTTCCCAACTAAATCTACTCTTGTACTCTGTCGAACAGGTACCTGACTTGAACGTCGGAGAGCCTTTGGCCGACGTCACACAAGTGCCCTCTTTTACCTCCGTTGTGTCCCTCTTCTTGTTGCAAGTTCACTTAGACAGGCTAAGACGAGCAAGGAAGAGCCGTCCGAGCACCATGTGCAGCCGTACATGGTGTTGACAGATAGCAATCCAGTGCTAGACCTCAACAAATAATAATTAAACTCTTTATTGATTAAATGTCTCCAAAAACTTATTACATCGTGTAATCCTTAGGGCACTAACTCTAATAAATGCCTATAAGAGAATATCATTAACTCTACTAAAGAGCTATGAATTTCATATCTATGAATAACGAGTTTACATCAATCAAGAGTCATATTTTCAACGTACCAGTATACATACCATCATCAAATCAGGATGTCACCCTTTAGTATATCAAAAGACATAAGTTAAGGATATGGGCCCATTAATTCATTTCAGGATTAAGACATAACACATATGATTGTCTAAAGTGAATTGATTTAAACAAACAAAATTATTAATCAAATCATTGAACTTTTGTCCTAATCCAACATATCATCACCTATGATAATATACCAATATTTTTACTCGTGGAGTCCCACTCCGATGACCAAGACAAGTCATCTCTTGTTATGGATGTAGACAACATAACAATCTTAACATGAATAAAGCATTTAACTTTATTCCCTTGATTATGAATCTTATCATTTAGACTATTACCTTTAAGATTCATGTTTTTCGCATATTTTTTCCATCATATGCACGATCTTGAAGGTATAGACTGATAGTCTCAGACTTTTGTTTGCTTATCATGCATTCAACAATAATGAACATAAAGAGGACAACATTTGGTATATAAATAATAAATAAACTCTTTATTGATTAAAGGTCTCCAAAAACTTGTTAATCATTTAATCCGTAGGACACCAAGTCTAACAAATGCCCATAAGAAAATATTATTAACTCTACCAAAGAGCTATGGATTCCATATCTATGAATAATGAGTCTACGTCAATCAGGTGTCATGTTTCCAATGTATTGTTATGCGTACCATCATCAAATTAGGATGTCACCTTTTGGTACATCAAAAGACACAAGTCAAGGATACGAGCCTATTAATTCATTTTAGGATTAAGACATAACACATATAATTGTATAAAATGAATTGATTTAAACAAACCGAATTATTAATCAAATCAATTCAACTTTTTTCCCAATCCAAGATATCATCACCTATGACAATATACTAATGTTTCTCCTTATGGAGTCCCACTCTAATGATTAAGACAAGTATCTTTCGTAAGGGATGTAGACAATATAACAATCTTAACATAAATAAAGCGTCCAACTTTAGTCCCTTGATTGAAAATCTTATCATTTAGACTATCACTTTTAAGATTCATGCCTTCCACATAATTTGTCCATCATATGCATGATCTTAATAGTTTAGACTGACAGTCTTAGACTTTTGTTTGCTTAGCATACATTCAACAAAAATGAACATAAAAAGAACAACATTTGATATATGAATAATAAATAAAGTCTTTATTGATTAAATGTCTTCAAAAACTTATAACAACATTTAATCCTTAGGGCACCTAATCGAACAAAAAAACACATAGAAGTTTTATAAATTTTGGCATTGTTAAGGTTCCAAAATATTTGTTTTGTTAAAAAAATTGTTCAAGATTTCAAAAAAATGTATGGTGAGATATTGGTGTATACTAATTTAAAAATTGATTTCAGTGATATTGTGGTGTATTTTGTATGACATTTTAGAGAACGCTGGAGAAATACAAGAGATATGACTAAAAAATGTTAGAAATTTCTAAAATTTTAGTCATTACATATTTTTTAGTATTTTTGTTATTTAATAAGTTTGTTAAAGTGTTTTTTTTCCTCTCATACTTCCTATAGTTTTGAGAAAGAATCTCTCTCTGAAAGAGAGAGAGAGAGAGGAGAAATAAAGAAATTTTAGCTTATCTCTCACTAATTTAAGTCACTATTTGAATAACAAGTTATGATACCAATATTTCTTCAATCAAGATAGAATTCCAACCATGTTTAAGCCTTATAAAAATTTTGTTGGGGGTATGCTCAGCACTATCCTCAACGACTGCCCCATGGCAGCTCGGCAACCGTGCTTGGCAAGATCATCAAAAAGACAATCTGCAATTTCCTAAGCTCGGGTCTTCTTCCCGAAGTGCTCTATAGGTCCTCCACTGGCTACGACACACGACATTGTCTCATCGAAAAGAACACATGCTTGGGTCAAACTGTCAAAACCTACAACTAAGCAACACCACCTTAGAAGGTCGACATTTGGCCTTATTTCCACCCTCAGATGGAGATCAATCCTTTAGTAGAGGCCACGACACTTGTCACCAACTCTTGACACGTCTTGATGTGACACACGGGTCATAGGTCAAACCCACCTAACATTAGGTTCAAGTGGTAGCCTATAAATAAAGCACATTTATTGCAGCTCAAGGTAACATGCTCTTTCCCAGCTAATTTTACTCTCATACTCTGCCGAATAAGTGCCTAACTTAAGCGTCAAAGAGCCTTTGGTCGGCACCACATTCGTGCCCCCTTTACCTCTATTGTGTCCCTTTTCTTGTTATAGGTTCACTTAGATAGGCTCAGACAGCATGGAAGAGCCATTCGAGCACCGTGTGTAGCTGCACGTGGTGTTGACAGATAGTAATTTAGTGCTAGACCTCAATATTTTGGGCCTAGAAAGAGGGTGCCTACGCCTTCCTAGCATTCGAATTAAACAGCCATATTCACCAACAATCTAAACATGGTGACTAAAGGCAATACCTAGGATGAGGGTGCTCGACAGGAGGGGTCGAGTAATGTCCAAAACTAGAACAGACCTTAAGGGAGACCTTAATAGCAGCAAGATCCCAATCTGGCAGCCAAGGCAGCAAGGCCAGGGCAGAATAGATCGCTTCAGACCCAATCCAAGAACTAATCGTCATGGTATGATTACTCACTCAGCAAATGACACAACAACAAGCTCAACAACAACTGCCTCTTACTTTCCTTCCTTTGGCCCAAGAAGACTAGGCTAGAGGTCAAGCAGGGCAGAGGGACTATTCTCAAGACAAAGCGGACTTTGAGCATACCAAGCAGACCATAGAAGGTATCTCAGCAAATAATAGACTTGTTCAAGAAGGCCGGATCGGTCCTCTAAGGGGCCATGACTGTTCCCTACAAGGACTTGGAGACTTAGGGAGATCATCATCCTCATGACAGACAAAACAGAAGAGGCAAAAGGGTTAAGAGCGAAGCCCAATATAGGGTGGAATTGCCCGAAGATGCCAACAACTGCCAATTTTGAGACTTGCAGCGTCAAATAGACCAAATCTAAAACTACTGTTTTAGGGTAAATAAAGGCATCATGCTAGACCTACTATTCTCTGACGCCATCATGCAGGCCTTCACACCCAACAAGTTCAAAGTCCCATAGATCAAGGCCAACGACAGGACCACTGACGCCAACAAGCATCTGGAGTTGTACCGAGGCCGTATGCTGCTTTAGAATGCTAGTGATGCTGCAATGTGTAAGGCGTTTTCACTCATTCTGACCAGGCTAGCTCAACAGTGGTTCTAGCATATTAAGCCAAGCACAATGACCTCGTTCCGCCAATTGTCTTATATATTCTTACTTGCCTTTGCCATATCTAGGATGAGAAGAAAGGAAGTGGCCCACCTCTATGCCATCAAACAAGGTGACTGGAGCATTAGAGCCGACATCAACCATTTCATTCGAGCTGCATTGAAGGTGAGGTACATCGAGGATGAGACCTTAAAGCATGCTTTCATGGAAGGCCTTAAGGACAAGAACTTAATTTGGTCGCTTACCCTCAAATAGCCAAGCACATTCTCTCAGATGCTTGGTTATGCTTAGAGGCAAGTCGACGCGACTGAATATATGAAGAGTCACGGGAAGGCGAGGGCAGCAGTACCGGAAGCAAGAAGGGGAAGAAATAAAAGACTTCACCTTAGCAGCTAGAGATTGACCATAATAAAAAGTCCAAGATTGACAAATCTAATGTCCCGACTGGGAAGTTCCAAAGCTACATACCCCTGGTCACCAACATTGATGAGGTGTTGAGCCAGGTAAGTAATAGGAATCTATTGGTGGATCTACCTCCACTGAAGGGAAGCAGAGCTAAGAGGGATCAAGGCAAATACTGCAACTTCCACAAGGATGTTAGACACAATACCGGTGACTGTATTCAGCTCAAAGATCAGATCAAAAACCTTGTTTGAGATGGACATCTAAGGGAGTTAATTGAGCTAGTCCTCACCCCTAGCACCAATGCTAGGAGGAATGACCAACCAGCCCAAAAAAGGCAGCCTTGGGCACACAACGACAATGGAAACTCTTTGGACCCACTAAACATTGTACATACAATTTTTGGTGGGTTAGTTATCAGAGACACCTCAAGTGGCCGACAAACGTATGCTCGGGAGGCTCGACTTGTTAAAAGGAGCAACCTCATGAATATGTCCAAGCACATTAACAAGATTTACAAACAAGAAGACATCCCCATCACTTTTATGAAAGAGAAAGCAAACAAACTCATCCACCCGCACAGCGATGCCCTAGTGTGCGAGCTTTAGTCACCAACAACATAGTCCAGCGTGTGTTGATTGATAACAACAGCTCGGTCGATATCTTGTTCAAACATGCCTATAATAAGTTAAAGATCAACAACGCCATGCTAACCCTGGTCCAAACACCTCTATATGGCTTCATAGAGGAATGCATCCAAGTAGTAGAAAAGATAGACTTGCAGGTCACCTTTTAAAAGGATGCTACTTGGGTAACGCGTTGATAAACCCTTAATGCCCTTAAGGCCATGGTTTCCATTTATCATCTAGCAATGAAAATTCCAATAGAAATGGGGTTGAGGTAATCAGGTCAAGGTAGAAGGACTCTTGCGAGTGTTCTGCCAAGGTCATTAAAGCAGCTGCAGCCTGACAATTGACTGTCTTGACCATATTCAAGGTGGACGAGATGGCCTTCTCTGCCGAGCAAGAACCAAAAATGCTATCTGACCTCAATCCCTGGATGCCAGAAGAAGAGATATGAGCCACGCCAATAGAATACCTAGTGTCGCACCACTTAGACCCTGAGCACCTCGACCAAAAGGTCCAACTTGGGTCTCAACCTGGAGAAGATTCTAACAAAATATCAAGATGTGTTCACTTGGTCTCATAAGGATATGCCTAGCATTGACCCCAACGTCATTTGCCACCACCTCAACGTCGACCCAGAGCATAAGCTGGTCATCCAAAAGAGAAGAGCATTTAATCTAAAGAGGTATGCTGCCATCAATGAAGAAGTCTGAAAGCTCTTAAAGGCTGGGTTCATCTAGGAGGTCATATACCTGAAGTAGTTGGCAAACATAGTCCTGGTCAAGAAGACCAATGGGAAGTGGTAGGTCTGCAATGATTATACCGACTTCAACAAAGCCTGCCTAAAGGACTGCTTCTCGCTACCCCAGATAGACCAACTGGTGGATGCTAAAGTTGGGCATGAGCTGCTAAGCTTCATGGACGCCTACTCTAGATACATCCAGATCAATATGGCCAAGGAAGACCGGATAAAGACTACTTTCACCATAGATCAGGGATTGTTTTGCTACATGATGATGCCATATAGACTGAAGAATGCCAAGGCCACGTACCAATGCTTTGTGAACAAAATGTATGTTCAACTGATCAGGAAAACCATGGAGGTCTACATCGAAGACATGCTCATCAAATCTGTTTAAGCAATGGACCATATTGCCAATCTCTAAGTAAGCTTCGACATTCTTTGAGAATATAAGATGAAACTTAACCTAACAAAGTGCGCGTTTGAGGTGGAATTCGACAAGTTCCTTGGATTTATGGTCAATCATCATGGCATTAAAGTCAATCCCACCAAAGCCCAAGTCGTGGTAGATATGCACTCTCCCTGCACTGTCAAGGAAGTACATAAGTTGATCAGCATGGTAGCAACCTTATTCAAGTTTGTCTCCTGGTCTACCGAAAAGTGCCAATCTTTATTCCAGGCACTCAAGGGGAGTTTTGAGTGGCACAAGGAGTGTGAAGATGCATTCTAAAATCTTAATAGATATTTGGCCATGCCCACGCTCTTATTTAAACCTTCACTAGGAGAGACACTGTATGCCTACTTGGCTATTTTTGAGAAGGTTATCATCTCAGTCCTCATCCAAGAAGAAGACAGTACTTAGAAGCCGGTTTGCTACACTAGCAAAGCTTTTTAGGGCATCAAGGAGCAGTACCCTCCGTTAGAGAAGTTGGTGCTTGCCCTTATAACCTCTACCCGAAAGCTTAGACCTTATTTCCAAGGGCATACAATTTGAGTCCTGACCAAATATCCCTTGCACCAAATCCTCCAAAGTTAAAAAAAAATCTTGACAGATGGCCAAGTGGTTAGTAGATCTTGAGCAATACGACATATATTTTATGCACAAGACGGCCATAAAAGCGCAAGCTTTCGTTGATTTTATTACAAAATTCACGGACGATGTATAGATCACCCCTTTGATCGAGATGGCTCCAATAGAAGACCAAGATACCCCCAACAACAATATTACTGGGCCCGAGCCTAAATAGAAACTATTCTTAGATAGCTCATCAAGCATGAGTGGCTCGAGCATCAGTTTCATCCTTACCAATCCAGATGGCTACAAGGCGAGTTATGTACTCTGTTTCGACTTCAAAGCATCCAACAATGAAGCCGTGTACGAAGCCTTGATAGTTGGGCTTAGAATCACACGAGACCTCGGGGTGGATCGTATCCGTATGCATAGCGATTCGATGCTCATTGTCCAATAAGTCACCAGTGGGTTTTAGGCCCGAACTAAACGTATGGCCACATATCTGAAAGAAGTCAAAGTCTTGCTTGGACAATTTAAAGCCTATTCCATTATTCAGATCTTGAGGTCCGAGAATGTTAAGCTGACATGCTTGCTCGACTAGCTTTGGGCCTAAAAGACAGTGACCTGATGTTAGTTCCAATAGAGAGGCTAGCCGAGCTGAGCATCACCAAGGAAGTAGTAAATGTAGCCAATGAGCAAACAAGCACATGGTAGACTTGATCATCCAATATCTGACCACAACAGAATTGCCCAGTGACCAAGTGGAAGCCCGACATACTTGCAATAGCTCGGCCCAATATTTGATGATTGGGGGAAAACTCTACCTATGCAGCTACACCACCCCCTACCAGAGATATGTTGTGCCTCAAGAAGCTCAATAACTTATGCAGGAAGTTCATAGTAGGTTATGCGACAATCATGTAGGTGGCGCCCCTTATCGCTTAAGTGCCTCTATCAGGGTTACTACTAGCTGACATGGATCAAGACTACAAGGAATACACATGAAAGTACCTCAAGTGCTGGAAGTTTGCCCAAGTAATTAGACAACACACCGTGCCGTTTAACTCTGTTGTATCTGCCTAGCCATTCACTAAATGGGCCATCGAGCTGAGCAGACCCCTACGCCTGGCTTGATCACAATTCAAATACTGTATAGTGGTCATTGACTACATCACTAAGTGGATAGAGGTCGAACTCTGCATCGACATGGCGAAAGCCAAGTGTACCAACTTTGTTTGAAAGAACATTATTTGTCGATACAGCATCCCGTACACCATAGTGATTGACAACACCAAGCAATTCAAAGCAGCTAGTCTCCTTTGTATGTATGAGCAGCTCAAAATTAAGAAGATGTTCTCCTCGTCTGGGTACCATAGAGCAACGGATAGGTTGAAAGCAGTTAACAAAACCATCAAGGACAACCTGAAAAATAAACTAGAAGGACTCCAAGGCGCATGGATCGATGAGCTCCCGAAGGTACTTTGGGCGTACCGTACTGTCGCTCGTACTACCACAGGAGAAACTCTATTTTCCTTGGTCTATAGAGCCAAAGCCATTATCCCAGCCGAGGTCAACCTACTAAGCTTTAGAGTTGAACACTATGACGAGCTACGGAATGTCGAGCATATGATGTCTGAGCTTGACCTCAGAGAATAGAGACAAAGCGCTAATCTGCACTGCTGCTTGGTACTACAACAAGCAGGTCCATCCGAGAAGTTTTAAAATTGGTGATTTAGTCCCAAAGAAAGTCATCATACAGTAGTTTAAGCTTGGTTCCTTTGGACCTAAATAGGACGGCCCATTCAAGGTGGTTAGCATTTAAAGAAATTTTATTATTGACAAGAGCCAAAACAACTTTTTTAATCTCTGTCCCCAATATTCTTTTTGTAATAAAAAGATCTACCAAATAAATCACAGAGATATACAAAAAAGAAAAATCAATGAAAGACATATGTTTAAAGAATTTCTCCAAGCAATTCGAACTTCAAAAAGGCCACCCTAACTCCCAACTGAAGGGTTGGTTGACACATATACCAACCATAAGTGGACTTGAAATAATAGTCTACTAGTCCAATGCATTACGGATGACTTGACCAACAGTCACACCGACCTGGTGATGACCCAAAAAAATTTAACTCCCGACCACAACTAGACTTGTAAAAGTCTTAAAGAACTTAAACAAGTCCAGGGGGAGCACATGGCACTACACACCATTTTAGCCAGCCTAGATCAAACACGCCGGACAAGCGTTCCTAAACATAAGAGCCTAAGAAGTGGACACTTCTTTTGCTCAATCCAACAAAAAATATATAATAAAAATAACCTGAGGAACATTGAATTTGGGAAAAATAAAAATAACCTGAGGAACATTAAACTTGGGAAAAATAAAAATAATCCAAGAAGCGTTGAACTTGGAAAAATAAAAAAAATATTAATGAGTCTTTGGGAGATACAAATAACCAACACCTCCTAAACATGGAGAGAAAAAATAAAAATAAAAAAGTACAAAAAGAGGGGGCCATCAACTCTAGGTTTTTGCCTCGCTATCCTTGGCATCCAGGCCGACGATTGTGTCTTGCCCTCCTGGAGCTTGGACTTTCTTGATTGTTCCCCTTCTTTGCTGGCCTTGAGCTCAACTATAAGCAACTAATCCATAGTAGTGTCCTCAGGATACTTTTCCAAAAGATACTTTTGCAAATCCATAGCACCGACTACTCCATGTAGTCAGTGGAGCCCTTCAATTCCTCCATTGCCTGGGCCAGCCTACTAAGCAGTTCCTCCCTCAAGAACCGCACAAGAACCACTCATGCCCATCTTGAGCAACCTAGACTTTATGTGCTTCCTCAAGGAGGGTGGCTCAAGCTTGCTCCGCTTTTGCCTGTGCATGGTTGGCCTCCTCCTAAGCTTTCCTGGCTTTTTCCTTAGCTCGGGTGACATCAACCCTTGCTTGAGAAAGCTCAGTCTCCTTCTGCTCGAGCTGATTTTCCATTTAATCTTTCTCCTCGATGGCCTTATTGGCCTTTCTTTGGTAGGTATGGAAAGTGCACTTGGCTAGGAGGTTGACAACCTTCAAGTATGAGCAGGCCTATAAAAGCACATATTAGAAGCTAAGAAAACAATAGAAAAAAAAAAAAGCAAAGTAATGAGAGTATCTAAACTGGATATACCTCGACGATCAGCTTGAAGGCTAAACCAAAGTTGTCCTAGAGCATCTACTCCTTAGCTGCTGCAAAAAATTCCTCATCTGACATGGCCCCCCTAATGGTCTCGACCATTAAGGGGCACGACGAATGGACCTCCTCGGCTAAGGGGTTGGTGGCAGCAGCGAGACAGGACGATGGTAGGAGAGTTGCCTTCGGCATGGTTTGACGAGCCCCTCTATCTCTTTGGTGGTGGTGGTATGCTTAAAGGGTCGGCAACAATAGGGCGCTTGAGCTCTTCGGTCCTTTTTTTGGACCTAGAGACCCCCTTGCCTTTGGATCGATGGAGCTCCTCCATCATTCTTCACTGCTCTTGCCTGGAGATCCTTTTCGAAGACATTTTTGTAAGAAGAAAATGACCAAGTCAAATTGAGCTAGGCAACAACATAAAAAAAAAAAAAAAAAAAAAAAACTCAAGGAAAGCCTTCAATCCAGAGCTGGCCTGGCAGGTAAAGCAACCTAATCACGTCCCCGAGCTCTTCGTCAACAATGGGCAGCCACAAATTGAGGGAACCACTAAAGAGTCCTCAAAACTAGACAATGATGGCTCCCCCACTAGTCACCTAGATCAATAGATGCTCGACCCTAGGATGTCAGTAATGCTGCGTTCTGTAATGGTCACTTGCTTAGCAAGTCGAGCAAGTGGAACGTCATCATGTCATGGGCTGGTTGAACTGCACCCTCTAAACCAGCCATAGTGAGCGAGATTTATATTTCAGAGTAGAAAGGTTTGTTGCCTAGAAGCTTCAGGCTTTACATACAACTCCTCTATAGCTACAATGACTCTGCTTGGTGCCTACAACCTCTTCGACCAAATGTGTCCCTGCTGGAACCTTCACGGGACCTCCTGATCTTCAGGCACCACTGCATCAGCCTAAGACATCCAGTTCCCCCAGGCATAGAACCACTCAAATTTCCAGAGCTAGTCTGAGTCGGGGTTCCTAAGAATGAAGTCTTTCTTGAAACCAATGAAGTAGTATCAACCGGTCTACCAAGGAAATGTCTTCATCTTGAAGACCTACTTGAAGGCCTCCCATGGCATTTCAGTCATGTTATAATACTCCACATGATATACATCTCGATCAGGGATCGATAATAGTTCAGGTTTAGCTGAGCAGGGCACCTATTCAAATCATTAAGTGCCCGTCGAAGGAAAAGACGAAATGGAAGGTGGAGTCTTGCTTGGAAAAACTCTACGTATAATGTGATATACCCTCCGACAAGTCCACTGGAGAATCCCCCTCTTAAGGCAACATCAGGACGATGTCGTCGGGAATTTGATATTCTTGACGCAAGATTTCAAGCTGGCCCGGTATCATCACTGAAGTATATCCTACCATTGAGGTTTGACCAGGCTGACCACTTTTGAAGGCGACTGCTCCATGGACTTTAGTCGGCATGGTAGGTCTCTCATCTTCGACCTCCTTATCCTCGGCTCCGTCGCCTCCAGTTGGTCGATCCTCCTCGATGGATGAATCGATAGCACTTCTCCTATTATAGGAGCTGAAGTCTCGGCACCCTAACCAGAGGTGCTCGACACATCAGTAGCTACCACCAAGGTGGCACGTTCCCGAGCAAAAACTCGAGACGTGCCTATGGTGGTTGGTCTGATGTACAGGTCCTTGCCCTTGTACAGTCTGATCAGCCGTCTCCTTTCAATCATCTCAACAAACTTTCTCTAGGATAGCCCCCTCTCCAAGGCTAAGGATCTTGGCCAGCCGGGCCGCCCCATCCTAATCAGGTGAAGTTTCTTCAATATCTACCTCCTCCGTTCCATATCGGTCAGTCTCGGTACTATTATCTGACCCAAAGACAATTGAGTAGTTTTGAGAGTCATTTAAATCACTCATGGTTGAGTTTCTATTCGAGAATTACCTGCTTGGGTATATAGTTGTTTGGGTCTAAAAATAAAAGTCCTCGGATTACCGTCTACTACTCGGCAGCTAAAAAAACTCAAAAGTTTAGAAATTCGCTTGCAAACACTTTGGAACAACAGAGAATCAACTCTTATTTATAGCCGAAACTCGAGCGCAGAACTTGAAGAGACGCAATGATTACGTTTGTTAGGGAAACAACTAATCGAGTGTTGACACGTGTCCAGTTGAGCTTGATCGCGTGTCTCTCTATCTTCCATCACCCCAGGACAAAGCTCGAAGATCAACTAAAGCTGAACACACCCTCTCAATAAAGTCCACCTGGCCGAGCACTAACCAGGTGTGTTGGGGAGCTACTATTGAAGGTGTGCTCGACACTATCCCCAACAACTGGCCCCATGGCAGCTCAACAACCATGCTCGGCAAGATCATCGAGAAGATAATCCACAAAATTCCTATGCTTGGCTCTTCTTCCTTTGATGCTTTATAAGGCCTTCGTTGGCTATGACACACGGCATCGTCTCCTCGGGAAGAACACATGCTCGAATCGAACTGTCAAAGCCTACGACCAAGCAACACCACCTTAGAAGGTCAACATATGGCCTTATTTCCATACTCAAATGGAGATTAATCCTCTGATGGAGGTCACGACACTTGTTACCTACTCCCTGACAGGTCTTGATGTGACACATGGGTCATGGGTTAAACTTACCTAACACCCAGTTTAAGTGGTATCCTATAAATAGAGTGCACTTACTACAACTTAAGGTGACGTGCTCTTTTCAAACTAACTCTACTCTCGTACTCTACCAAATAGGTACCTAACTTGAGTGTTGGAGAGCATTTGACCGGCACCACACTAGTGCCCCTTTACCTCTGTTGCATCCCTCTTCTTGTTACAGGTTCACCTAAACAGGCCAAGACGAGTGGGAAAGAGCCATCCAAGCACCGCGCGCAGCCGCACATGGTGTTGACATACAATAATCCAATGCTAGACCTCAACAACTTTCTTTTGGTAGATTTGAACATAATATTTATAAAGATTCTCATTAAAAAAAAAAATTTATTTATGTAATTTTTTAAATAGGGATATTTATCTTTTTATATCCTCTATTTTATGTTAATTCAAAAACCACATTTTTAATTTTTTATCTCATTGAATGTAAACCTTCATATTAGATTTAATATATAAATTGATATCTTGTTTTAGTTAATAGTTGATTTGACTTTTAAAATGATTAAATTATCCTTCTAAAAAAGAGAGAAAAATCAAAATTTTCAAAAAAAAAGAAGAAAACAGAAAAAAAAAAAAAACACAAAACACCCATTTTAAGGTATTCAATATTTTTTGAAATTAAAAAAAATTATCATAAAGTCTTTTAAAGTGCTTAAAGTTCATTTATTTTTCATTTTGATGGTATTTTGAAAAATTTTTAGGTTAAAACTGAAGATTGATAAAAAAAAAAGATATAAATTTATGTATCAAATCTAATCAGAAAGTCTACACTCGATGAGATAAAAAACTAAAGGCATTATATTTGAATAACCTAAAATGTATGGTATAAAGAGATAAATAAACCTTTTAAATATTTATCATATCCTAAAATTACAAAAATATATATAAATTAAATGTACGTAACTTATATTGTTTTTTTTTTCAATATTTCCATTGATTTCAATTTTTTTTTAATATTTCCATGAGATTATAATATCAATATTTCTATTGATTTCTATATTTTCATCATTGAACATAATTCTCTTTCTAAAATCTTTCAATTATCACTCATACTCTCTCTCTGCCCTTTTGCCTCTCATAAATGTACTAACTACTTTCTCTTTTCATCTAATAAGTTCTTGATTTAGGATAATTTTCTAATTAATTTTCCCATATTTCCTTCTCAATTCTTAAGTATTTTGTGTTTTAATTAAGGTTTTTGTGTATTGTAGATGTTTTAAGATGAAGAGATGAAAATGGGTTAAAAGAGTTAAAATTGGAGTTTAAAATTTCATTTATTCTTCTTGGAGGTTAATTGGAGGCAAAAATTGAAGTTTTAGGAGTTTCTTGGCCAAAAATAAAGTTTATGGTTGAAAACTAGCATGCCCCTACAAGAATGTACATCGTAGTCATGCCATAATACAGAAAGCAGGCATAGCTGTGGTCAAAATGCATGCAGCCGCAAGAAAGGTAGCCAAACCGCGCCCTTGCACACAACCAGCCTCGCTTCGTGCTCGAGAAGAAGGAAGTGTAGCCCAACAATGCACGCGGCCATGCAAAACTTGCTCGCCTCTATGCACGAATGATTGGGCATATGAAGATTGAGCCTCGCAATTGGCCAAGCCCCAAACTTGCTCGCCTCTATACGCTGCTCATCCGATGGCTTCATGAATGACTTATAGTTGACGCTTGTTGCCTTTTTTTGACCTAGACACCAAAACTTATAAATAGCACTCTTGAAACACAAATTAGAAGTCAGTTTTTCCTATTATTTTCTAGCCACCTTTTGGATAGAAAAAGAGAGAGAAAAGGAAGGAGAATTTTCTTAAAGTTCAAGGAGTTTTGTCCGTGTGGAGATTTTTTCATGATCGTCAAAGAGTTTTTCTTTTTTTTTTCTTACCTTTGAATTCCAATTATATTTTTTGTTGGTTAATTTCATGAGTATGTTAGGCTAAATTTCTCTTAAGTTAAGAGTGATTTCAAAACCTTAGACTTAATTATGTGATTGAAATTTTTAGAATTATTTCTAATTTTCTCAATCAGAATTGCTTATGTTTCACTAATTTTAATGCTTATGATTTTTATTTTGTTTTGTTTAGGGTGGCCAACCAAGTAAGATAAAATAATTATCGACTACCAAATTAAGAGTCTTGATCTGTAATTGTCTTGAATTTCTAATCATTAGTAGCATATTGTGATTAATGATTGTGGTCAAGCTTTCATATAGTCATACGTGAAACATAACCTATGTTAAATGATTTGAGTTTGTGTGATTGTTGCCTTGATCAACACATTAGTAGAAACTATAGATTATAAGACGGTTTAAAACTGTCATGGTATGTTTTCACAACCGTTAAAAAACCATTATGTAATCTTAGTCGTGGTACCAATAGGACTTTTCATGATGGTTTTTTACTATCATAGAGTTGTCATTTTGTCAGGGTTCTAGGGTATTGGGGTCGAGGCTTTTATGTCAATTTTTACTAAAAACCATCGTGAAACGTTAAGCTTACATGATGATTTTCAGTAAAACCGTCGTGTGAAGTGCTTGTTTCACAATGGTTTTCACTGAAAACCGTCGTGAAAAATTAGTCTGAAGCTAAAAGAAAAAAAAAACCATAATTTATAATTTCCTACAAGATGGCCAGTCCCTTATTTTCACCATTAATATAAGGCCTTGATTGCATAATCACATAATTACATTGAACTATAAAATTTTTACAAAATTATATATATTTACATTATAAAGTCATGTACTCTATACCTAGCTATATTTAAGATAGTTATTGTAAATCATTATCAATAAAAATTAAGTTCTGCATGTAACGTAAAATAAAAAAATTGCATTCGATGTTGCCTCCTTGTTGGAGGATACTTGAAATTAGAATATAACATTTATCTGCTTGGTTGCCTTGTTACACCGCTTTCCGCTTCAACTTTCCAATCTTTAAGGACCCTAACAATTAGCCAAAATTAAAAAAAAATAATAATCACAATAATGTAAAAATTTTCAAACCATATTTTACGGCCAAGATTGATACTTACATCTTAGTAAGTGAACTCTTCGGGTATGCCTTTTGGTTGGCCATTTGTGTCAAAGATCACTTCTATTCTTAATCTCCTCTTCCTTAACCTATGTACTTTTTTCATTAAAGTAGCTCTTTACTCAAAATCAACTTTGGGATCGAATTATGTTTTTCTTCGGGGCTTACTCACTTGCTTTTCCTTTTTATGTTGGGAGGAAGATGGCATATGCTCCTCACATTCCTCATAGTCCTCATCGCTCCCTTGCAACATTTTTTTACCAAATCCAAACCAAATTCTCATCCAAAATCATACACATAGACCAATATAATCCAATCAATCTTTGACAAAACCAATAGAATCCAAATAATAATTCATTATAAAATAAAACTAAAACACATAAATTAACAAATTAACTATAAAGTCAAACTTGCACATATACTAACAATGCACCCTAAATAATCTACAAAAACACATACATAAAAACATAACTAAGTAACAAATATTAACATAACTAATAGACAGCAACAATGGACAAATACATGAATAAAACTACATGAAATAGTGAAAACTAACTAACAAAAATAAATCAAATCAACATAGCAAATTACTAGATTTAATTTTAAAACAAAAACTATACTAATTACTTTGGTGGGGGCCTTGGGAAGAGTTATCTTTTCTGTTTAACAGCCCGCCCACCTTAGAAACGGCGCTCCTAGAGGAGGTCAATAATAAAATTAACTTGAGTATATCACCATCGTTTTAACTATCCCTTCAAAGATACAACCTGGTACATAATAAAATAAATTCCTAGGGGGTCAGTACCACCATGTGCTACCTATGGACTAATGATGTAGGTCGTAGGTCCTGTTGTCAAGAACCTTCTCCCACTCAGTATTTTGAAAACCAAGGTTTTATGTTAACATGCATGAACATTAACAAAAACTATTTAAGTTATTAACGTAATATATAAATAGAATTAATAAAAAATAATGAAAATAAAACTAATTAACTCAAACACAAACACATGGTCATAGAAGCTTTTCATTAAACATGCAGTGGGCATCACAACAACACTTAGGTATCACAAGCACAAACACATAGAAAGTAACCTCTTTTTACACCAAAATTCTAAATGTCGTTCAAAGTTCTTTTAAACACCAAATACAAATAACACATACTAAATGGTAAATAACAAATTAATATAATTAATATTAAAACTAAAACAAAAGATAAATAACCAAATAACACTAAGTTTAGAACTCACGATAAGACCAAAAAATTAAAATTGAAACCAGCAAAACTACATAACTAAATAATTAAAACTAAAACTATAATAAATAAAAATGATATAACTAAAAATTAGAAAAAAAAAATAAAAATGGTTTGAAATTTACCAAATGTGGCGGAGTCAGTGGAACATCAAAAGATGAGGTCAAATGGCAATGGAGTCGGTAGAATGTCGAAGGACGAGGATGAACAGCAACGAATGGCACCGGGTTCGTTGGGGGTTGGGTCGAAAGATGGTGGGGTCGTGGAGAGAGTAAGGGAGGAATGTCAAAGTCGGTGGAATGTCGTGGGGGATTGGGTTTGTTTGCGGCTGGGTCGTCGGGGGCAGAGTTAGAGAAAGGGAGGTTTGAGAGTTAGAGAGGGTTTGAGTTAGGGAAATTTTGAATAAATAGGAAAGGCCACGACGTTGGTATGGGCTTAAATTTGGGTGAAGGGCTAAAAATTTTGAATAAATGTGGAACCTTTCGTGACAGGTTTTACTAAAAACCGTCGTGAAAGGCTGAATCTTATATGACGATTTTTAGTGAAAATCGTGTAAAATACCCACCACGACGTTTTTTTACTAACAACCATCGTGAAAGGTTTCATATCACTAGCATGACAGTTTTCCTATTTTCGAGCATACTCTCGGCATTTTTCCCCCTCCTTGCCACGACGGTTTTTGAAAAAGTCACTAAATGAGGGTTGTGTAATCTGAAGTCTCTAGTAGTGACATATTTTTCTCATCTTAATGCTTTCTTTAGATTAAATCTAGAGAGTATGTTCTAGGTTGTTTAGTAGAAAGGGATTTAATAGAGTGCTTATCTTATTAAATCTATAAATTAAGAAAACATTGAGATAGCAGAACTTATGGTTATCTACGGTTTGTAGTTTCGATAGTTAATTGAGAATAATTTTGTGCTCAATTGCATAATTGTTGTCTAATGGTGGAGAATGCACCTTGAACATGTTTCATCAATATCGTTTACAATTTCATACAATTTAGTTTTGTTTTATTTATTTATTTATTTATTTTCTTTATTTTTAATTTTAATTAATCATTCAAAAATTTTCCATTTAATTATTTTAAACTTAATTTTCAATGAGAATGACCTTTACTTGCTACTAAACTTAATAACAACTTATTAAAGTAAGGTTTTAAATTGGTAGTCCGTTATGAACTCGTCGTCATTCTATTTTTCTCTCTCTACAAGATAGAACTAAGTAGTTTACTGAAGATATAATAAGATGCGGCGTTCATTGTGGCAGCGACAACGACTTTAGCAAGTTTTAGATTGTTACTTTGCTATTTAGAACCGGATCAGGCCTTCATGTTATTATATGAAAATGAAAATGAAATCTTGTGATCTATATATTTCTAATCCAATTGTATTGTATAATCCATTGGAAAGTCTAGTGAAACAGTTTTAGCCGCCAAGAAGGGAGATCCGTAGGAGACATCATATCTTTCGCTACAGGGCTGGCTACAAAAATTTTTGTGCCGTAGGCAAAAGATTTTTTGGGGCTTTTTTATTAATTTTAAAATTAATTTTTAGTTGAAATTTGGATTTTATTTTTATGTGATTTGTAATTTCTAGTTGAAATATAATAAATACAAATTTATTTTTCCTATAATTTTCAAAATAAAAAAGCATTTTAATTGGAGTTTCTGTTGGTGCAAAATCAAAGATAAATAAACATCTATTTATTATTGTTCGTTAAATGTATTTTTTAAGGAAAATCTATAAGAGCCGTTTGCTTAAGAAGAGACTATGGTAATTTATGCTATCAAACAAAAGGCGACAAAAGAATTGTTGAAATATTTTTACACTTTTAAGTATGGTGATGCCTAAAATTAAGCTATCATCAATTTGAGGGAGAAAAGAAAAAACAAAAGAAAAAGCTATCATCACTCCAACGTCAATCATTTTACTCTCCAAAACTTTTTGTCATTTTTTTTGTAAAACTTTAAATAATTGAGCGTTAATGTTCTCTTCTCTGGTAGTAACATGATATATCATGATACACACCAAACGAGTATATTTGTTGGAGGTCCTTGTACGAGAGTTTACCTATCGATGATATACGTTTTTTGAAATTGTTAAAATTATTATTGTGTAGATTTAACAGCTAAAAAATATATACTTAATATCTGATAGATATCTTTTTTTATTACCACAAGAGAAATTTTTATGCTTATAATTAATAAGATATTTAAAAAATATGATTAAAATCGAAAGCTATAACTTGTAAATTTTTATACTATAGTTTTTTATATTATTATAATATATATTATATTATAATAATTAAAAATTTTAATTAAAATTGATTTTGTTAAACACCACGTAAATAATGCTTATGGAAACTCGTGAATTATGCCTTAAGGTCGTTAATAACTTGGGCTCACACGTGAATAATGCAGGTAGCCAATGACGATGATGAACATTTCAAAAAAGGAAAATAGAATATATAAGTGAAGTGACGAGGACAATGACGATGATAATAATAATAATAATAATAATAATAATAATAAATCGTCCCATTCGTTTAGCACTAACTTGTGTGTAGGGTAGGTAGAAGGTGATAATTAATAAATATAACAAATCATACCATTTTCTTTTATGACACAAATCACTATGAATAGTTTATAGGATTAATCGCACGAGTATTCCTTCTTCTTCTTTTTTTTGTCAATTTATCTATCTGTTTTTATAAACTATAATAGGTATTATTTGAATTTAAAAAACTTGTTTTAATTTTATCTTTTATAGACTTTTTTAACTTAAAAAATACAAAAATAAGATAAAAACACCATTGATTAAACCTATTTTATTTATGATATATATGTTTTCTTGAAAAAGATTTTAAAATATATATTTTAAAATTTAATGTCATAAAACTTAAGATGTTTTATTGAAATTTGATGTTTTATTTTAAGATTTTTTTAAGCTTTTAATATATAGAATATTTACCATAACTATTTAAGGGTAGTCATGTTGTCTCGTTTGGTATTGTTTTGGGTTCTTTTAGAAATATTTTTGCATATTTTTCGAGACAAAAATTTGAAAATACTCTCAACACAATCACAAAAAAATTCTCATTTTTCAAAACAAAATTATTTTTATCTATTTTTAAAAAGTACCAAATAGGCCTGTTGTTTTACTAATTTTTTATATTCATGCGGATGAAATTAAAATAAGATTTTAAAATTTTAAAGATAATTTTATAGTTTCTAAAGATAAAAATAAATAAATTAAAAAATAGTTAAAATTAAAAGATATAATTATATATTTAACCCATAATTTATATATAAACCCGTCTTAAGTTAGGGTCACAGGTCCCGGCCTTTTACTTGTCTTCTAATTCTCCCTCAGAAGCTAACCAGTTGAATCACTAAGCGAACTGGGAACATACAAACAATTAAAACGACGATGGTGAAGAGCCAGGAAGAAGAATACGACAGAGCCAAAGAACTAAAACAATTCGACGACACAAAGACAGGAGTGAAAGGACTCGTTGACTCCGGCATCACCTCCATCCCCCGCATCTTCCATCATCCTCCCCACACTCTCTCCGACCTCAACCCTGATCCGAAAGCCCGACAGCTGTCCACTCCCACTATCGACCTCTCCGGTTTCAACTCCGATCGTCGCGCCGCCATTGTCGAGCAAGTAAGCCTCGCCGCCAGGGAGGTCGGCTTCTTCCAGATCATCAACCACGGCATCCCTCCGGCAGTTCTGGACTGTGCGATCGCCGCCGTGAAGGCGTTTCACGAGCAGCCAGCGGAGGCCAAGGTGAGGTTCTACGGCGGGAATCGGATGGACGCCGTATCGTACAAGTCGAACTACGATTTGTATCGATCGGAAGCCGCCGATTGGAGGGACTCGCTGTCGGTGATACTGCCGCCTGAGCCCGACAAACTCCCCGAGGTGTGTAGGGATGCGCTGGTGGAGTGGGACCGGGAGGTCTCGCTATTGGAAGAGGCGGTCATGGGGTTGTTAGAGGAAGGGTTGGGATTGTGTGCGGGGAGGTTGAGGGAATCCGTGGAGTGGAGAATGATGGTGGGCCAGTACTACCCGCACTGCCCGGAGCCTTATCGGACGGTGGGGATCAAGTCTCACACGGACCTAGGAGTGTTGACTACCTTGATACAGAACCACTTGGGTGGGTTGCAGATCAAGTCTGGTGGACAATGGGTGGATGTTAAACCCATCCCTGGAGCTCTCGTTGTCAACATTGGAGATTTGTTACAGGTATTTTCTCTCTCACTTTTCATTTGAGTAATGGATATGCTGATTGTTGGATTAGCGACTAATCATTAAACTATTGGAAACTAATATGTTGCAAAAAAAGTTTACCAGTAACGTTGGGATAAATATTTTGTAAATAGCAGCAAAACTTGAAAGGATTCGATTATGGATAATTTTACTTAAACTAACCCAAAACCTTCACATTATTTTCCAAACCCGTTACTTGTTCAATAATCCCCAATTCAATTTGGATAAAATATAAACGGGTTATTTACCTTTTTATATACTGTGTTTTATGTTTATTTAAAAAATATACTTTTATTTTTTAATCTTATTAAAATATACTTTAAAATTACATTTAATACATAAATTCATATATTTCACGATCAACACTAATTTTGGCAAACAAAAATTGTTAATTTCTAAAATAATCTTAGTAATTGTTTTGTAGCTTATCAAAACACCTACAGATGTTTAGCTTATACTTGAAACCAAACAGAAATTGAAGCTCTTTTACTATTTAATTTATATGAGTTATTGATAATCTATTTTTTAGGGAAAAATCTGGTGCATGTATTTTTTATTTTTTTTTGGGGAAAAATTTTTGTTCAACATTTTTTTGAAAAGCATCTTTCCCATTTAAGGGATTTTTTAATTAAAAAAAATCTATACATGTTCTATAAAAAGACTATACATGTTCTGTAAAAAGAAGTATACCAATGTACAATTACAATACTTTTTCATTGAGGAAGCTTTCAATCTATAAGATTTTCTTGCTATAAAAAAAAAAGAGAGAGAAAATTAGGAAAAATGAAATCTGGTTATCGAAAAAAATTATGAAAATCACAATACAGTGGTTTGTGGAAGTATCAAATATATCATTCTAAAAATCACAATATTCGGTGTGTGTAGGCATAAACACATGTTCAGCTTTGCAATAGTAGATATATATGTACTTGGCTTCATATTTCTGTTATGCCAATCACATTTAAAAGCAAAACAAAATAGGAGGCATATACAATCTTAATAACAGTCAGAGCCCTCATTTGCAGCATTGTAAAAGCATGAGGCACATACACAAAATTAAACAGTTTAAACACTTATGTACGTAATCAAAAAACCTCCCAAGTTCTTCTCTTGAGTTTGCTGGCTTGGGGATGGTTGAGTTAGGTTCTCCTAAAAGTCGTGCCTATTAGTGTTTGAAGTTCCTGCTTCATCTT
This sequence comes from Artocarpus heterophyllus, assembly GCA_025403435.1. Lineage (NCBI taxonomy): Eukaryota > Viridiplantae > Streptophyta > Magnoliopsida > Rosales > Moraceae > Artocarpus > Artocarpus heterophyllus. Next base: position 23,976,097 of record CM046340.1, on the reverse strand, counting down.
GGGTAGTACCAGCATCCGGTTGAATTTGGGCATGCATAATTAGCGTGTTGAAAGTTCCATCACCATGTCGGGCCACACTGGAACGAGCATGCCCACCTCGTGCCATTCTTGTCTGCAAAACCATTTCTTTGTTAATAAGCTGGAAACACATTCAACCTATTGGATTTACCCTTGTTTTTTTTTTTCTTTTCCACGTCTGGTTGGAGGGTTAGAACCCACTGGAGGACCTTGGCATGATCTGGAATTATGACTAACTTGCATGCAATTATGGCATCTCACTGTAGCTACAGTTTGGTTGTTGGCCTAGGTTCGTTGCAGTCTCTCCTATGTTTCCTACGATGGCCAGGCTTCCTCGGCACATTAGATGGTGCCAAGTCATGGTCTTAATTGAACAGGGGCCAATAAATCTCATCAGGAATACCATGAATTGCACTATAGTAGCACTTCCTCCATGATTCGGTCCAAAAATAAGGATAATAATATTCAGCAACATCCGCTCTCAGCGAGTTTATGGCTGCAATGGCATGAGCACATGGTATGGACCATGCTCCTAATCTCCTACTGTCCACAATCACAACTCTTTGTTTGAAGTTAAACTCAAACTCTACCATAATCATGATCAACCTATGCACATCATCAATAATGAGTCAGCCTTAATACATCATTAATATCTCAGCATATGTTATGTAAGATTTGGGGTCATTAGAGTCACCTGAAATTCAAATTCAAAGCAACGATACACTCGGGCAGTCGTAGAATTTAGCAACTTGTTTCCTCGATATCTAACAGTTAAGTTTTGCTCCCACCTTGCAACAGACGATAATCTAGTGAATAGTTTCCTTTATCTTCATGCGGATCCCTTCTGGCATAGTCAAAGGAGCCGTGAACCGTAGTTCATCTAACCAACTATCGAAAGACTTGGTGAATTGTTGGTTAAATGCTCGATCTTAACTTTAGGACCTTGTGCGTGTCATCGCCAATGTTTAGTGGAAATTGCAGCAAGCCACTCATATGCCTCTCTACTCATAGCTCTCACCTATCCATGGTCCCCCTAAACCGCTCTGGGTTCGCACTTCCAACACCAGGGAACTTTTTTTTTTTTTTTTTTTCATTTTTTCTACAAGTGGAAGCAACAATACCGATGAGAAGATGTGGGGATCATGTATTCTACAGCTTCAATGAGACCCTATAAACAAAATTAAGGAAAAAAAATGATTAGCAAAACAGTAGAATCTCAGATAAATGATAAAAATAGTAAAATGACATAATGAAGAAAAAAATAGTTTGCACACAAATTGGAATCTCGCATAACAAAAGGGTAAAAATTTTGCTCAAAACAAAAAAAAAGTTTGCATTAGTGAAAATTAGAATTTCACCTTTTGCTTGTCTGACATGATGGTCCAAGGTTTCTCATCAATGTCTCTCCCAACAACTCTAACCAACATCTCGAAACCTGTTCCAACTATCACAGCATTCTTACTCAACCATGGCATATGCCACGGGGTAAAAGCCAAGATTAGCATCCACTCCTATAGTTGCCAGTAAGAAACCACCACATGGGCCCTTAAAATGACATCCATCTAGACCAATAATGGTCTACAACCATCTAAAAACCCTTTTGCAGATCCTTCTAGGCAAACAAAGAGCCTCTTAAAAACAGGTGGTGGTTGAGGACCAACTTGACTTTGAACAATAGCCAATGTTCCAGGTTTTTTCAAATTTTGTGTAAGATTCAACATAATCTTCCTTGGCCTCACTGCTATCCTTAATGCGTGACCGATATAATTTCATAATATCCACCTCCGAAGCAAAATGATCCTTTAAAGACCTTCTCATCGACTCTGCACTCATATTAGGGTTTGCTCTAAACTTGGATCCTCCAAGGACATTCCAGGACCTTACTATGAATAGTCACCGTCTCCTTACAATATGTGATCTTCTTGATCTCAAGACCATTTTGCATATTCGAAAACATGGGCCCCAAATTCTTTATAATTATTGTAATCTTACCACAATTCCAAGTGAACTCCCCCATCTTTAGCTCTTGGCCCTCTTGCAGCCCTTGGAATTCTTTTGTTACGATTAAGATCTGAATCAATATCCTCTCAAGCAGCTTTTTGAAGTGGGTTATTAGTGTCGTAGAATTCTTCAAGTGCTTCACTTTCAGAGCTTACTAACTCTACACAATCTGAACTCTCTTCAAATGCTAATGCTTCATCATGTAGCCTAAACTCAACTTCTGCATCATCTGTGTGAGAAGAAAGTTCATTGGCCTCATTTATTTCTACGTCAACCATTTCATCAACTGAGTCACCCTCTTCTCTATTAAATTCTATATTTACCACTAGTAAAGGCTCATGGTTGGGAAAAAGCGCATCAACCGATTAAAGAAAGGTGGTCTTAACTCCAAGAACAATCATATTATTTGGATTGGTGTTAAGCTCAAACATCCTCATGAGGCTTCTATCATCAACAATGTTCGTCTTCAATTGTCCTTCTCTTATACTAGCTTCAATGTTAAACCTAACATTGTAGGTCAAATGAACATCTCCAAATGCCTCATCCATAATGCCCTGCGACAACAACAAATATGACATTTTGTCTGAATCCATCCTTCATGACTTCATGTCCATCCCACCTATTATCACTCCAACATTCAGGAAAACCATTTTCAACCAAGCCCTAAAATAAAAACACATACCTTTTTCAACCATTAAAATTTCCAAAACTTAAAAACTATTCCCTAAACAATAAAAGAAGCAAACAAACAAGAGAATACAACTACTAATACTATAAAAACTCCGCTCAGCTTAAAAACAAACACACAGACATTTATTTGCAACCACTAATATTTCCAAACCATGAAAATTATGCTCTCTAACGACAAAAGAAGCACACAAGCAACAAATACAACTAATAACACCATATAAACTCATCTCAATTTAAAAAAAAAAAAAAAAACACACACACACACACAAAAAAAAAAAAAAACTAAACACATTAATTTGCAAACATTAAAATCCCAAACCATGAGAACTATGCTCTATAACGACAAAAGAAGAACACAAAGGAACAAATACAACTAATAACGCCAAATAAACTCATCTCAGTTGAAAAAAAAAAAAAAAAAAACAACATAAAACAACAAAAGACGCAAACAAGCAATAAAATACAACTAATAACAATATAAAAACTCATCCTGGCCCAAAAAAACATAAAAACTTTATAAGTTTAGCAAAATATAGATAGTGGCTAGGTAAAAACTCTTCAAACTTCAACCTTTCTCACAAAACCAACTCAAATAAAAACAAATACAACTAATAACACCATAAAAACTCACCTCAACCAAAAAAAATAATATAAAAACTCTTTTAAGTTTAGCAAATTGTAGATAATAATTAACCACGTAAAAACTCAAAGTTTTAACCTTTCTCACAAAACCAACTCAAGTAAAAGTACAGAAATTTAGCAAACCCTAAACCTTCCCCAAATGTACATAAAAACTACGTAAAAACTCTTAAAGTTTCAGCCTTTCTCACAAATTAACTAATATCAAAGCACAACACATTTAGCAAACCCAAAAGTTTTCCAAAAAAAGAAAAAAAATATTGTTTTTATGATGTATAATAACAAATGAGGCAAATCGACTGCAAAATACAAATAATGACAAGGTAAAGCCTCTTAAAGTTTAAACCTTTCTCATAAATTTAGTTAAAAAAAAAAATCAACATCAAACCAAAACCTCTAAATACAACCCAAAGAAAACCCTAACAAAATAAACCCAGAAAATTAATTGTCCCTTCTATCAACATAGCGAAATAGATTATTACTCTAACATAATAACCAACACTCATAAAAAAAAGCTTCAAACTTCAACGGCAATTGAGCCTCTCAACTACTTGCGTGAAGTAGTTGCACAATCTAGAAAGTAGAACGATGTAATCAACACCTGAAAAAGTTCAAAATTGTCGAATATGGAGATGGGTGAGGGCTACGCGAAACAAGAAGAGAGAAAACATTCTTCATTTCTCTTGACGGAAAGAAATGTCTTCCCATCCACTTATATACAACCAAGGCAACAAAAAGGGTGTGGTTTAAGCTTTTGAAAAGTTTTTTTTTTCCTTTTCTTTTTCTTTTTCTTTTTCTTTCTCAACGAATAACACACGCACACAAAATTATATCGGTTTGGCAACAAGGGTATGCATCATCAAGGAATCCCCTACTAAGGTTAATTTGGTCATTTCACATATTAAAACTGTGTTGTCTGAGAAAATTTATGGATTTATGTATTAAATGTAATTGAGAGGTGTACAATTGATGTAATTAAAAACTGAGATTATATTTTCAAATAAACATAAAATACAGTGTCTAAAAATGTAAATAACTTATATAAAAAGCAGTTTTTATACTCGATAGGAGGAAAAAATGCAAAAAAAATAATAATAATAAAAGCAAATGATATTTATTAGAACCATGTGGGAGGAAATAGTGATAGCAATAAAGTAATAGATAAATAATGTCTCAAACTCTTGATTAATTTAATATATATATATGTGTGTGTGTGTGTGTGTGTGTGTGATTATATTGTTCGGATGTCGCGGATTGTAAATACACAATCCACAAACCAAGTAAAAAATAACGGGAACTTTAGACATTTGGCACAAATAAGAAGCTTGGATTAAGAAGCTTGGATTAAATTTTGCCACAAAAAGAAAACTATTTGAAAAAAATGTTACACTGCACGTCAATTTGTTTAGTGTATTTGTTAACTTACTCCTTCCCTGAAGACCATTTCATTCTACCTGTTAGATAGATAAATTAAAAACAAACCCTAGATTAGTTTGAGGTATTTTAGTTCATACAATTGTGGTAGAAATTGTAAGAATTTTTTTAGTTGTAAAATAATTCAATCCATACGAAAAAGTGGTGGCATTTCTCCTAATTATCTCAAAAATAACACCAAAATTGGCCCATGCTCGCTATAATTTATCATATATGTGACAACCACTCCTTCAGAAACAACGCCATCACAAATGCTTTAATCACCATTAGTATGAAAATGTCAACAATAATTTCTTATTTGTCCTGATATTTTATTTATGATGTATATTCAGATTATGTCTAACGATGAATACCAGAGTGTAGAGCATAGAGTTTTGGCTAATTCTTGCCAAGAAGCGCGAGTGTCTATTGGAGTGTTCTTACATCCAAAGAAGAGCGAGAAACTATATGGTCCTTTGCCAGAGTTGATATGTTCAGAGAAACCAGCGAGATATCAGCATTTTACATTCTTGGAGTACATTAACATATTCTCAACTAATCAGGCGGCTAGCAAATCCTTAAAAAATTACTTTAAGAAATGAAAGCCGCACAGCAGAAGGCCAAGTCTATTACCAAATAAATTAATATATATAATACGATCGTGTATACATTTACATGTCTTGTGGTATGTTTGCGTCTGTTTATTGTGGGTGTGTAGAGATGCATGCATGCGAGGATGAAAGCTACAAGTTTCTATGATTACTAAGTACGATGCATATGTTGGGATTGATTCTGTTAAACATATTTGTAATTTGTATTTGACATTAACATATTTGATCAATAATTCTTAAAGTAACTTTTAGTTATTATATTTTTTGAATATTGTTATAATGAAATAAAATAGAAGCACCTTTGTACTTGGAATACATTGAACTTACCTCAATAGAATTCCAATTTTTGGGTAATTCTGTAAAAATAATTTAATTCTATTATTTGGTGAGAAGTTATAAATTGACTTTAAACCTAAGTGATTCATGTTGGAAGGAACTTTACATATGAAAATCATCATCAAATTTCAAAACTCATGTTAGTTCATCAAGAATTTTAGCGGAAGCATACTTGAATCCATTTGAACGGTTGAATTTTAGTTTTTGATCTTCTAAGTCAGTATAGTTTCTTTGTGAGGAAGTTTTTCTCTCTTTTTTAGTGATGGGATACCAGAAAAGATACATACCATATAACTCAGGGATCAGAAACTTTTTTTATAAATTATTCTTTAATTTGTCTTATTTCTATTTTGGCCTATTTTAAAAATAAAAATTAGACTTTAGGTCTCTACACATAATTTTATGCCCACACTTTATGAGATGCTTTAAAACGTAAAACTTTACACTTTATTATATCGCTTTAATTAGGTAGTCTTATCTGATAGCATTAATACACATTTATTTAATATATTAGCCCATACTTTATTGGAATTAATTCCAACAATCTCCCACTTGGGCTATATATATGAAACTTTATAAATGTGAATTACACCTTATGAGCTCACAAAATTGTGCTGTCATTACCAAAAGCATCTCCAATCAATTCGGTCCCTCAATCATATCAATATAGGATCAAAGCAATCATTGTTATATTCAACGTAACTAAACCCATCAATGGTCACGTATATTAATATAATGAACGACATGGATCAAGTATGGATGTATAGCAAGAAAATTTCATGCAATGTGATCTTAACATGCCTATTTCCTACTGATCCAACCTTATTCTTTATTGAAATCAAATCAAAACATATTCATAGTGAAAATAAACTGTAAACTTTATTTCTATAGAAAATAACTATAAAATGTGTCTACAACAAGAGAGCATCCAAAATATAAACTCCCACTAAAATGACATATCCTCAAGAGATACAACACCTATTTGAGCAGTATACTCATGAAAGACCTTGGGTGGTACTCCTTTAGTAAGCAAATCCGTAACCATAGAGTTTGTCCCAATATGTTTTATAGACACCTGACCACTCTGTACTCTTTCTTTAACAACGAGGAACTTAATGTCTATATGCTTTGACTTTGTAGAGCTCCTGTTATTATTGGAATATAGCACTGCTGACTTATTGTCATAAAATATCTTAAGTGGTCTTTCAATTCCATCAACAATTTGTAGCCTAGTGGCAAAATTCCGCAGCCATATCTCATGGTTGGATACCTCATAACATGCTATAAACTCTATGCCATGTTGGAGGAAGCTATTAGTGTCTATTTAGCACTCTTCTAGGAAATAGCTCCTCCAGCTAAAATCAGAATCAGAATACCCAATAATCTCCAACTGATCCAATCTTCTATATGTGAGCACGTAATTGTTCGTTCTTTGTAAATACTGTATGACTTGTTTGGCTGCTTTCCAATGATCCATCCTTGGATTACTTAAGTACCTGTCTAGCATCCCAACAACGTATGCAATATCCAAACATGTACAAACCTAAGTATACATCAGACTCCTTATGGCTGACGCATAAGGAATCTTTTGCATCTTTTTAACTTCAAGTTCATTTTTAGGGCATTCACTGAGACTGAACTTGTCTCCCTTAGCAATAGGGGTGTCTCCTGGTTTACAATCTTGCATGCCAAATCTCTTAAATACCTTCTTGATATAGCTCTTTTGTGATAATCCAAGTATACCCCGAGAACGATCCTGGTGTATCTATATGCCTAATACAAAAGAGGCATCCTAAAGATCCTTTATCTCAAATTTCTTTGATAGAAATCTCTTAGTTTCGTGCAATAAGCCTATATCGTTGCTGGCAAGTAAAATGTCATCGACATATAAAATCAAGAAAATATACTTGCTCTAATTGAACTTATGGTATATACAATCATCGACCATATTCATCTCAAAGCCAAATGAGATGATAACCTAATGAAATTTGTAATACCACTGACGAGATGCCTGCTTAAGCCCATAGATAGATTTCTTTAATTTGCAAGCCATTTGCTTTGAGTCTCCCAATACAAAGTTTTCTGGTTACATCATATAAATCGTTTCATCAATGTTGCCATTGAAAAACAGTCTTAACATCCATCTGGTGAAGCTCAAGATCAAAATGTGCCATCAATGCCATCCTAAAAGAGTCTTTCAAAGAAACCGGAGAAAAATTCTCTTTATGGTCGATGCCTTCCTTTTGAGTAAATCCCTTTGCAACAAGACGAGCCCTATATCTCTCCACATTGCCCTTCGAATCTCTCTTGGTCTTAAATATCCATTTGCAACCAATGGGTTTTGCACCTTCAGGCAACAGGACATGATTCCAAACGTCATTGTCTTTCATAGACTTTATTTCCTCATTTATGGCATCAATCCACTCTTGAGATTTAGAACTTTCTATGGCTTGACAGAAGTTGATTAGATCATCTTCTACCACTATAATGTCAACTTCATGTTCTTGGAGAAATATGATATAATCATCAGGAATCGCACTTCTCCTTTCTCTAGTGGATCTTCTTAATGGCATAGGTTCTTGAGGTGGTAGAGTTTGTTCTTTTTGAACAATTTATGGAATGAGAGGTTCTCCGACATTGTCTTAATTTGGTTCTACTTCTTGAACAATGTCAGGAATAAGAGCTTGATTAATGTCAATAACAGCCGTGGGAATATCAACATATTCCTCATCAAAGACAAAGTCCTTAACCTTATCTCCCTCGGCAAACTTGAAATCCTCAAAGAACCGAGCAGTTCCTGTCTCGAAAATCGACTTAGTCATGGGATCATAAAATTTGTAACCCCTTGACCTCTCAAAATACCCAATAAAATAGCATATGACAGTTCTAGAGTCCAGTTTCTTTTCATTCGGCCTATATGGCCTTGCCTCAACTGGACAACCCCAAAGGTGCAAGTGATTCAAACTAGGCTTATTGCCTGTCCAAAGCTCATAAGGGTTTTTGGCAGTTGCTCTAGTTGGAATTCTATTGAGTATGTAAGCTGCAGTCTTTAAGGCTTCTTCCTAGAGAGATTCTGGCAAGGTAGAATGACTAATCATACTCCTCACTATGTCCTTAAGTGTTCTGTTTCACCTCTCAGCAACACCATTCATGCTAGGTGATCCCGGCATGGTGTACTATGGGACGATACCGCATTCCTCTAGGAACTTAGCAAACGATCCTGGATGTTGTTCACTTGATCCATCATATCTACTATAGTATTCTCCACCATGGTCAGATCTGACGCCTTTAATTCTTTTGCTGAGTTGGTTCTCAACTTCAGCCTTATAATTCTTGAACACATCTAGTGACTGGGACTTCTCATGAATGAGATATAGTTAACCATATCATTAAAAATCATCGATGAACATAATAAAATATTGTTGACCATTCCAAGAAGCCATAGGGAATGGCCCGCAAATATTGATATGAATTAGTTCTAAGACGTTTGAAGTCCTATTGGCACCTAATCTCCTGATGTTTGTCTGTTTCCCCTTTATGCAATTAACACAATTTCAAAATCTATAAAATCAAGGGATCAAGAATCCCGTCAGACATAAGTCTCTCAATTCTCTGCTTGGAGATATAACTTAATATCTTGTGTCATAATGAAGCGAAATTCTGATTGGTTAACTTTCATTTTACACCACGTGTACTTATATGCAAGGTTTCATTAAATGAGGCAACCGTATCAAACAAATAAAGGTTATCATAAACAGAAAAAGAACCTGAACCAATAACTTTTGAATTTTAAAAAAGACTAAATTTACTATTTCCAAATGAACAAGAATAACCAAATTTGTCCAATACAGAAACAGAAACAGAAAACAAATTCCGTATAAACGACAGTACAACATTAGTCTCATTCAAATCCAAATAAAATCCAGTCCTTAATAATAACCTAAATGTTCCTATTGCCTTAACTTCTACTGACTTGTCATCGCCCACATAGGTGTATCTTTCACTATCACTTAGCTTTCGGCAGCTCAGGCAAACTTGCATAGACACACTTATGTGAGTAGTAGCACTGAAATTTATCCACCAAGTGTGTCTTGGTACTAAAGTTAAATTAACCTCAGAACAAACTAGATTAAGAAGTGTACCTTTCTTTGCACGCCATGCATGATAGTTGGTACATTGCTTCTTTTTGTGTCCCTTACCTCCACAAAAGAAACAGGCAAATTCATCACCTTGTGTCTTCTGTTGTTTCTTCTGTGGCGCCACATCTGCAGCTTACTTACCTTTCTTCCTTTACTTTTTTTTGTCCTTAGAGGTTGTAGCCGAATGAGCACTTTTTGCCTTCTCTTGCTTCAGTCTTTCCTCTTCTTGCACACAATATGAGATGAGCTCATTAAGGGACCATTTGTCCTTTTGACAGTTGTAGTTCACCTTAAATTGACTGAACTATGCAAGAAGAGATATCAAAACTAAATACACAAGTAAGTCCTTATACAGCTCTAACTTAAGTGCCTTTAGTTTCGAAGCAAGATGAGACATCTCCATGATGTATTCTCTAATGGTCTCTTTTCCTTTGTACCTCATTGAAATAAGGTTTGCCAAAAGCGTACTTGTTTCAGCCTTTTTGTTCTTGGCAAATCTCTTCTCAATTTCCTCAAGGAAACCTTTGGCTGTAGTAACCTTTTTGGACATAGTGCTCTTGAAAGTTTCTGGAATAACACGCTTCATGATCATAAGACTCATGCGATTTGAACGATCCCACCTTTCCATGTCCCTCTTATCATCAGAGGAACTGTTATCCGTAAGGTCAAGAGGTTGTTCAACCCTCAACGCAAGATCTAGATCCATGACACCCAGAACAATCATAATGTTCTCTTGCCATGCCATGAAGTTTGTGCCATTAAGCATGGGAATTGAATTGATGCTAGCAAAAATATTAGAAGCAGAACTTGCAGCTAAACAGAGAACAAAACAACAAAACAACAATCTCACATAAGTTCCATATCACACTTAAATAAATTCAAATAATGGTAAGGCCCATCACAAGATACCTAACACAACATTAATATTAGTCTTTGGACAGAAATATTAACTTGTAAGTGGTACTCTTGGTGTAGTAATCCAACACTGACAATAAGAACATGTCAAATAATAAATCTTTTTTTGGGTTGATTTATTGTTCACATGTAAAGAACCAAATAATTATCACATGTTTATTACCACAAATGTAGATGCAATTCTGTTAAATATTAGCCTTCCTTTGGGCCGATCAATATTTACATAAGTGCATAGACAAAACAGTTTATATTTCAAAATAAATTAATTTTTATAAGAGATGTCACTTTGGTGACATGTTGCTTCAATTAATTCATCTCAAAATACATATAAAATACTAATATTTAAATTTAAAATTGCACCAAAAATGACCAAAATTAAAAATTAAAAAATTTGGTCAAAGTCAAAATCAACGGTCAAAGTTAGACTATGAAGTCAAACTGGGTCGAGTCCCTGCGGGTCGGATACTATACGGATGAGTTAACTTTATCCAGCTCTTTACCCAAAATTAATTACACAAACCTAATGACCTATGACTTGATCCAATATTTAAACCAACCCAAAAATTCACTCAAACTCAATTTGCTTTAATATACCTGATGGCTTGACAAACCTTAGGCCCAACTAAAAAAAACTTGTGTTGGTAAACCAGATACCTAAACGGTTTTGCAATTTTTTTTAATGAATGGCAGCCATTGTTGCCTTTTAATAAATGAAAAGAAATTAAAAAAAAAATTGATGAAGAGGGGTACAACTTTGCCCAGATCTTCAACTCTTTTTTTTAGTCTAACTTTTCGGCAAGCATGCCGTGTAATGTTGAGAAGCATTAATGAGAGGAAAGAATTTCCTCTGCATATGCAGGCTGGATCCATATTCATCCTCAAAATGTATATTTGTATATAAAATATACATTTTTATATACCCATTAAATATATACACATGGTTGTCATTCAACGAAATATATGTACCCACATTATACATACATATATAGTTAATTTCAACCAAATTGCAACAAGTTGAAAACAACGTATTGTCAAATCAGAAATCAACATATTCAATCAATATTGAGATTTTGTATGTGAAATTCAGTCAAACTTTCAAGAAACCGAATTTCATCATCATCAATAAATGTATATATATCCCAGACTAATCCCAATTCAACAAAACAAATAACCATAATCGTTCTCAACATAAAAATTCAACCGAAAATTTTGATGAAATATTTTTCAGTGATTTACCATGAGAGGGCTATAATATCACTTGTTAGAAGAAACTTTACAGATAAAAACTATCATCAAATTTTAAAACTCATGTTAATTTATCAAGAATTTTAGTGAAAGCATACTTAAATCTATTTGAACTGTTGAATTTGGTTCTTGATCTTCTGAGTCAGTACAGTTTCTTTGAGAGGAAGTTTTCTCTCTTTTCTAGTTATGGGATGCCAAAAAAGATACGTACCGTATGACTCAAGGACCATGACCTTTTTTATAAATTATTCATTAATTTTTTTTATTTCTATTTTGGCCTATCATAAAAATAAAAATTAGACTTTAGGTCTTTACACATAATATTATGCCCACACTTTATGAGATACTTTAAAGCCTAAAACTTTACATTTTATTAAATCACTTTAATTAAGCTAGTCTTATTTGATAGCATTAATACGCATTTATTTAATATATTAACCTATACTTTATTGGAATCAATTCCAACAATTCATGTACTTCTATGCATTTTTTATGTCTTTAAAAGCATCAATTCGAACAGATTAAAAACATCTTAAAATACATATAAGGTTATTAAGCAAAAGAAAAGAAAAATAAAAAGAAATTATAATGTTATATAAAAGAAAATAAAAAACAAGAAAGACAAAACAAGAAAAAGAGGATAAAAAGAAAGAAAGGTAAACGTGGAGAAATTGATAGCACCGAGGTCAGGCACAATGCCGCAAAACATAATAAGTCGCAATCCACACACAAAGGCTACTTCGTACGGTGGGGCAATCACATCTATTATCACAAAAAAAAAAAAAAAAAAAAAAAAAAAAAACAACAACAAAACAATAAAAAACACCTTACAACTAAAGATGAAAATATTATTGGTAGAAATATCTATATTTTAATTTTATGAAAAATTTTAGGGACATCAAGTTTCATCTAAAATGATCATTTAAACTGTTTTGGTTTAAAAGGGGAAGGTTGAAAAGTGTGGTTTAAAATATATAGGTTAAAAATCTTGAAAACAAGGAAAAGATATTTCTGAATTTAGAGAGGATTTTAAATTCAAACTATTACATTATGATTTGAAATAGATTTAAATTTTTGACAGAAAATTAGCTAAATATCTCTCTAAAAGTTACGTTTTAACAGTTTACCTTTTATTTAAGTTATTTCTCTCTTTTTTTTCTTTTTTCTTTTTTCAAATACTGATGTGGCTAGCAAAATCACACTTTTATCCCCTTAGTTTTATTAGAAAACCAAATCAACCTCTTTAAACAAAAACGAAAAAAAACCTAATTAGATATCACGATACAAAAAGAAACTCATGCTTTTCTCAGCTCTACCACCCCTCCACCCATCTCGACCATTGCTCAACTGCCATCTGCTCATTCCCGCTGTTGATCCGCAACGTATGCTCACTCCCACCGTCAACCCTGGGTCGTTCCCTCACTCCCGCCATCCTACCTGCACCTCCACTTCGCCGTCAACCCGCGCCTCTACTGCCATGTCGACCGTAAGCTTTTTCTTTTATTTATGATATTGTGTGATGATAAAAAGAAAGTGAAAAGAGATGGAAAAAAACAAAAATGTCTTTCTCTTTTTTCTTTGGCGTTTCGGATTAACTGGCTTAGGTTGTCTGATGAATAGTACAGGGAGCTTTTTGTGTTGTATGAGTGTGTGTTTGTTTATTTGTTTTCTATGGCTGTTAAATGAATATTCATTATTCACCCATTTCGTCAATACAAATTGTACCTATATGTCTTACAGTATTTTAAGAAAATTCATTCCAGGAATTGAAACAATTATGTAAATTTAAACTCTAAGAGTTAGATGCTTCTTAGTCCAGCGTGTATGATTGTTGAACTGTGTCAAAATCACAAAAAGCGTCCTTTAAATTAGGTGGTTGTTTAGGTTTATATATCTAAAAATTATTCTATGGCAAAAAAATAAGATATCTGGTTTTATTGTGTTTTTTAAGTTCTTTTCTGTGTATTGACAACAAGATATCTGTTTTTATATACAGCATATAATTGTTTCAATTCCTACATGATATTGGTGACGATTTTTCGTGCTCGCCCAATTGGACAAGGCCGTTTCAAATAGTAAAGTGCACAAGAGTGTAGATGTTGATCTCACGAGAATTGTGCAATTTTTAATTAATTATCTAAATTAATCCTCTCTAAATTTAATTGAATTATTATTAGGGGCTGTGATTTTGATTAACTAGGAATTAAATTAAAATGGGAATTAAAAACAAATGAAAATAAATTAAAGTTGAAATTTAAAACAAAATTCTAAAAATGTTGAGAATTATGGTTTCACTTAAAATTTATCCATTCCTATATAATTAAACATATTATTGTGATTGCTTCATACTATGTTGATGATCAAATTCCTCATCCCACTTAGTGCTATCTCTCAAGTTACAACAAAAATACCTGGGCATTAAAACGTATTATATCTCTATGTGAATTTATTATGTCTAATTTCATTATGTTCTGTGGATATTTTATTGTGGCTACATAAATCATGTAAGTATATCTTTTACGTGTAATTTATGGTATGCTATACATGTTCCTAAATCACAAATCTCCTCTCAGTTTCATTATGATTTATGTTGTCATCTAATTAGTGATCAATTAATTAGAATTAAGCCTCACTACATGAAAAATTATATTTAACGACATATTATTTACGACATGTAGTTTTTAAATGTCGTTGAAAAGTACATACAACGACATCTCCAACAAACATGTCGTTAATAATATTTGAAACAATAATTAACGACATCTATATAGATGCCGTATTAAAGGTCTCCTTTTAACGATAATAGTTTAGTGTCGTTAAATTATTTAACGACAAGTAGGAGATATCGTCAAAGCCTTGGAGATTCCACGACACCCCTTATAGATGACATCTTAACCAATGTCGTCTATAAGGGGTGTCGTAGAATCTCCAAGGTTTTGACGACATCTCCTACTTGTCGTTAAATAATTTAACAACACTAAACTATTATCGTTAAAAGGAGACCTTTAATACGACATTTATATAGATGTTAATTATTGTTTCAAATGTCGTTAATGACATGGTTGTTAAAGATGTCGTTGTATATACTTTTTAACGACATTCAAAAATCATATGTCGTAAATAATATGTCGTTAAATGTAGTTTTTCTTGTAGTGCCTAGTGTAAATTCTCAACATAAATGGAGATTCGAAACAAATTTAGCTAAATAAAATGTTCATTTATTTTAAGCTACATCATAATCCCAACAAAAATAAAATTAGAACATAATAATAAAAACACACTACAAAAATATTAAAATAAATATTCATATATTACAAAAGATAGACATGCATCCTTTTTATAGACAAATGTGCATTAAATATTAAAAGAGCAGGTGGTGGAGTAGTTTTTTGATACAAGGGGAGGGGGGAGAGGGGAATACCACCACTATTGAGTGGGGCTTAGCGTAACTCGAACCCTCAACTTATGGTTGGGGTGAAAAGACTTACAACCAACTAGGCTGCTCTCACTCGTCGGTAGTGGAGTAGTTAATCTAATTATCTCTATTTTCTTTTGTCATTCCTAGTTGTTTGGTATGCAAGTTTCCTTTACAATCTTGTGTGACGTGGGAATGGAATGTACGAGCTACAATCATTATTAGACCATTCACTGTGAGGAAATTGAAAGATCCAATGGCGATATTGAAGACTAGGATAGGGCTGACTTTGGAGAGACTGAAGACTAACATACACCATTAGATTACAAATTAGTCAACTATTATTCGGATCCAACGGTGATAAATACGAGACCAAAAGCCCAAAATAAACTCACCCATACAAAATAGTACAGAGCCCCTGATCAGTGCACATGGGTGGGTCCCATGTGTCGGGCAGCAAGATGCACTCGTGAAGCGTACGCAGCATTAGGATAACGCCATGTGTTAGCGCGTGGGTGGGCCCCATGTGTCCGGCAGCAAAACTAAAAAACTCATTAAAATAAAAATAAAACTTATTTAAACTTACGGTTTTAAATCTAATTTACATAAATTAAATATTTAACACATAAAAACACTTTCAAAAATATCCAGAATATATATTTAAACAATAAAAACATAAAATTAAACATATTTTATAGCAAAACAAACTAATATACTAAAGACCCACAAAATTGCTAAATTAGGGGATTTGATAACCAATAAAAATGCAAATTAAATGATTTTAAACCTTGTAAAACATGCATTATTACATGTTATCAAATACCTCCAAACTTAGCATTTTGCTTATCCTCAAGAAAGGAAAGATAAACTAAGACTATAAACACATAAAAACACACAAGTTTTGATTTGATGTGTTCAAAGTAGGCCTCAAAGATTTTGCAGATTATATAACTCAAGAAAAATTCAAAACATTACAAATGTGTGTAAATTTAATTCGAAGGCTAATCCTATCTTACTTAGATCCTTTGAGTGTGTGTGTGTTAATCATTTACACTTAATTTTTGTTACCCGGATTAGTTTATGCAAATCAGTAATTTAAACAAATTTTAAGCGCAAAATTTTGAACTCCATAAGCTTATCTTTCATATCATCTCTCCATTAACGTAGACTAACATAGCATTAAGGAAGATTATGACTTTTATTAGATTGTAATGTATGGCTAGGGTAATTTGGTAGGGTTATTTGGATACAAGTGAGTTCAAATAAGCCATTAAACATACATTCGATCATAGACCCTTACAGAGCACAATATCATCCCTTTATGAAACAACCCCCAAACTTAAAATTTGCTATCTTCTTTTATCATTCATAGCATTCTATTGTTGTTTTGATTCTATAGTAGTTTTTTTATACTTTTTTCCTTCTCTGATGTTTTATATTTTTTTTTGCATTTTTTATTAAATTTTTATAATTTATTTCTTTTTTAGTGATATTACAAATTACAATGAAAATACGAATCATATTACAACATAAATATAATTACATCACCACCCTTCTTCCCTTATACAAGTAAACTTTAAAATATATTACAGACTCAAAAACAACAACTTATATGTGAAGGGTCAAAACAGATACAAAGTAAATAAAGGCTAAGTCAAAATTGGTGGCTGACAAAGAAAATGAAAAAAAAAAAAGGGCCCAATAGGGGTAACTAGGGATATAATATCAGGATAGTTCAAAAAGGCTCAAATGGTCCAAAAAAGGTCTAAATTAAGTCCTCAATTTCATGCAGCCTAAAGTTGGCCTCGAGAGATAATCAGACAAGTTCCAAAGTTTAAAAACCTAAACAGTTTTAGTTACTAAATTACATAAACATGCTCTATGTATGCAAACAACTAAGTGATCATAGTTATGTGCATTAAGTGTTCATAGGAATCTTAAGTAAAATAGAACTATCAAATAAGATACCTATATATAATCACAAGGTTTAGCATTTTTCAAGAGCTATATTCATTAGGGGTGTTCTTCGGTTCGGTTACCGTCAGTTTTGGTCGGTTCGGTTATCGAACTACAACTTTCGGTTTTTAGAATTGCAAAACCAAAACCGCACCATATACCAAGAGTATTCGGTCAGTTAACCAACCATTCATGGCCGGTTTCCATTGTTGATTCTGTTCGGTTTTCAATAGATGGTAATCTAATGGTATACAAGAAGCGTACTATCAGTTAACCACATTTTATTTTATTTTTTTGTTAAAGAATTGCTAAAATAGTATAATGTATTGTGGCTTATTTAGGTTCTTTTTGAAATGGTGCTAAAAAAAATACTATAACCGAACTGAAATAGGCTAAAAATATATTATTTAGCTTTAGAGTAAAATAGGCATTTGGTTCGGTTTGGTTCGGTTATAATAGGCATTCGGTTTGGTTCGGTTTATAACCGAACCAAAATATTCAAACCGAAACCGAACCGTCTACTACCGAACGGTTTAGTTAACCGAACCGAACCTGTTCGGTTTTCATAAAACTGATTTTTTTTGTCTTTTCTCGTACGGTTCTTCGAGCAGTTTCGGTCGGTTTCGATTTTTTGGCTTTTTTCTATAGTCCTAATATTCATTTAAAATAGGTTTTATCATCAGCGAAAGATAGCAACTCAAAACAAAAACTTAACAAAAACATAACACATACACACACATATATAGAAAAAAAAAAAAAAAAAAAAAAGACATACAAATTCAACAAACAGGCTAGAGAAAATTTTAAAATTTTTGAAATTTTTAGTACTACACCCCCAAACTTATTATGGACATTGTTCTCAATGTTTAAAAGATAAAGAAAAGATTAAGGAACATAGGACGTACCTGATCGATGGAGGCTCTAACATTTAATTTTTTTAATTTTTCAATTTTTTAATTTTTTAATGGCCAGATGCAAATATTACACACACATAATGCAATATATTGTAGGCTTGACAAAGATACATTTTGAGAGTTTGAAAATACTCCGTATATCTGCAATCCTAATCATGCATGCATGCAAACACACAAAAATACAATCAAAGAAAAGAAGCATTGACAAATTACAATGTGGAACCTTAAACGAGATACGTTTCAAGAATACTAGTTACTCTGTATATTTGCCATCTCGACACTGGAGAACATGAATCTAAAAGTTTTAACACCAGCATGCCACAAAAACACAAACATACACATTGCTTTATTTTTTTATTTTTTTTATTTTTAAATTTTTTTATTTTAAGGGGTTCTTTTAACATAAACAAACTAATAACACAATAAAGAAAAACATAAAGAAGAAATGACATCACCTGTAGAAGAGCGGTTATTGAGACAAGAAAGAAAAAAAGTGAACATGCTGTGGATAAAACTGAGAGATTATAGGTAGAGGCTCAAATCTAATGGTTGCTTCCTACCATCTTTATCCCAATCTATCCATGAAGTTATAGTACTAGACTTTGGATGGACGATCTAAATTTTGTCCAATAATTTCTCGACAGTTGGAGTAGTGACAAAGATCTATCTTCCAGCTTGCACAATGAAGTTCTCATCTACAACTTGATCTAAAAACTTTAACAAACCATCATAATAACCATTAACATTCAAAAGCCCTAGAGGTTTGAAATGAAGACTCATATAGTTTCCACTAACTGCTACAAATATTTCCTCAAGAGTGCCTATACCATTAGGGAGAGCTATGAAAGCATCGACTATAGTTACCATGGCTTCTATATGCTCACAAATGCGTGTTACTCTTTTTTCTTCACCTATGGTCTTACCACAACGATTTCCCTCAGGTAGAACATTAGACATAATCATAGGACTTGTGCACCACTAGATTGAGCTACTGTAGCAACCCTCCCTATTAAACCTAAGCTACCCCCTCCATATAGTAGGTTAATCTTTCTACGTGCTAGCACTTTTCCTAAGTTCTCTGCGGCCTTTAAGTATATTTTCTCTTTATCAGAAATTGAAACACAAAAGACCCAGACAATTATGATTTTTCTAGATTAGTGGGAGGAAAACATGATTGGTTCTATGACTGATTGACTCTGACTCTTCTCTCTTTTTTTTGACTATTTGTTTTTTGGGTTTTTGGTTTTTTTTTTTTTATTCCATTCTGTCTAACTTAAAGTCTTGTATTAGCCCTTAAAGCGGTTGAGAATGCACAAGGACCAAGAAGTTAGGACAGCTAGGTGATGCTAGGTCACTTACAAATCTAAATAAAATATTTACAGGTTAGAAAATCAGACATTAATTGGAAAAGTAAAAATGTTATCAAACTTACTCTTGAAAAATGATTCGAACCATATAACTTTTGATAAATTGAGAACAAAAAGACAAAAAAAAAAAAGGACAAACAACACTATAGACTTTTTTGACAAAATAAAAACGAATCTAGAAAAATCTACTAAAGATAAAAGAAAAAGGAGGCATATTGTAGACCTTTTAAAAAACACGACATAATTCTAGAAATATTAAACAAGATTTGAAAATTTTCAAACTATCTACAGGAACAAATAAGTGACAACTGACCAAAAAAATATTTTAAAATAATAAAATAAAAAACAAACAAAATTATTTAACATTCACTATAACGATCTAAAACATAAAAATACATAAAATCAAACAAAAATTTTGTGCTGAAAAATTTATTCAATAATGAAAAAACTGCTTTTGAAAGCTTGTGATCATCAGAAAGCGATTCTAGAGCAACTTCATAAAGCAACGATTCTGATTATTTTTTTTTAATAAAAACCTAATTCAGTTCTCGAGTAAATTTTCAACAATTTTTTAAATTAAGAACAAACACACCAAAATTAACAACATTTACAGGTGTTGTTAACGACATCTATGAACCGAGGATTTACTTCCCATCTAATTTTCTTATAAATTGGCAAACAGGGTCTTTTTCTGCCAGATTCCCAAGGTGTTGTCTCTCTGCATAGAATTTGGGCTAGAGTTTAGCAATTGCACAGTGGACATATCCACTAGGATGGTTTTTTAGAGAAGCTTAGAGTTCATCCAATTTTTCTTTTGAAAGTCCATCCTTACAAAGTGGATCTTGTCCTCTCTATTGGTTGACACAAATCCAAGAAAGAGATACTTACCTTTACAAGTCTAACGAGCATACTTGTTGCACCTCGATTGAATGGAAAAGGCTCTTCTTCTCATAACACTTCTACTCTTACCCGTTCTAGGAAGGTCATCGATTTGCTTAAAGTCACTCAAACGTATCTTACCCTCGATTCATCCTGATATCATCAGGATGGGAAAATTCAAGAGAACCAAAGTTTGGTGGCTATAGACTTATATTTCCTTCTGAGAGTCTTTTGTGAAACAAATGGGAAATATTTCTTCAAATAGGTGTCCTTTGGATCCATGGAAAAAAAGAAGAGAAAGAAGAACAAAAACAAAGGAAGAAAGAAAATATGCGGGAAAATTTAGAAGAATCGAGGAGAGATCTAAACAAAAATCTGGAAAAAAAATTAAGAAGAACAGGAGAGAGGAATTGAGAAATTTAGCAAGAAGGGAAAGGATTTAGAATTCTAGAGAGAGAAAGGGAAATTCAGAGAGAGAATGGATTTGAAAAATTGAATCTCAATGCACATTGATGGGATTTATAGACATGGAATGGGTACTATGCTAGACACATGTGAAGGTTGAATTATTTTTTATTTTTTATTTATTTTTTATTTGAACTCTAAACTGGTTTAGGCCCAGGCTCAAGTCCAAAAATGGAAGCCTAAACTTGGATTTGACCCATTTTTAATTCGAACTAAAAGAAAGAAATAAAAAAATAAGAATAAAAATATTTTTATTTACAAATATGATCGGACGAGATTCATGTTGGGCCATACCCCCAAATTTGAATTTTGAATAGGTGTTAAAGAGGGGGTTTGATTTGGGCTAGCCTCACAAAATATGGTTTGGGCCCAATCGATTTGAATTATAATGGGCTGAGTCCAATTTGACATGGAATGGGCCCAGATATTTTTGGGCGTGATGGGCTTTTGAGATCATGGGCTGGATTTTCATTTGAACTGAAACAAAAGTCCAATGTTGATCTTGGCCTAATTTTGGTTCAAGCCCAAAACAGTGGCCCATTTTCCTTTTTGGTCGAATTTGGATCCATCGAATAGTTTATATATAATATATGTAATAAAAATAACAAAACAAACCTTGAACAAACTAGTAAAACACACTTGAAACTTCCACAAGGTCAGCAGCTTGTGTCAAGAAAAACAACTTTTACAAGTCTTAATTTTTTATTTTATTTTAAAAAACACCTTTTTAAAATAAAAAACCATGATAAAATAAAAATAAATTAAAATTACACTAATCAAAATTTATTTACAAAACAAAATAAAATAAAACAAAAATAATATCCTAATTAAAATTTTTAAAATTACATCAAAAAGTTTTAGGTTACCTCCTAAAAGTGCTTACTTTAAAGTCTTTAGCCGGACGTTTAGAAAAGAGCGCCAGTCAAAGAATGGTTTTCGCCCATCATGGGTGTCATAAGACACTGCATATGGGCCTTTGGTGAAAATACCCTCAAGTTTGGCATGATCTGAAATGATTGGGCTTGTTGCACCAACAACATTCTTCCTGTATTGACGGGCCTAGAATGAAAGATTTGACTTTGATTCCAGCTCTTACACAGGATAATATGGTGAAGGTGATGTTAATGGAAAGAAAGGATCTGCTAGTGGTATGCATGTCAGAGTCATTAATATGTCTAAATCGATGGTTTCTTGTGTTTCTTCATCCTCCTACGTTTCTTGATGTTTGGATTCCATGTAAACTTCATTGTTCACCATCTGATTACCACTGGTAATCTCCATTCTTTCTATCTCCAACCTACTTACTACATTAGCCAATTGGGCCACTTTTTGTTCCAGACTCTGAAGACTTGCTTTCACATCTTGATAAAATTGAGCATTGTTAGCAACAAAAGTGTTGAAATGTCTTCAAGAGATTGTCTTGCAGGCGTTTGATCACATAAGGGTTTTACTATCTCGACTACTAGATCGATCAACTCCAAGGATACCCCCTGTATCTTGAGGTTGAGTGTCAAACTATGGCTCCTAACTAGTATAATTGTCCTTCCAACCTTGGTTGATCCACGAACAATTACATTTCCATTGATCTTATTCAGCTATATCTTCCAACATATAATAGGCTTCATCTAAAGATTGTTGGTAGAAAGTTATGGTACCATTGTCACTTTCAACCCATTGTCTTGGTGTGGCATGCAAGCCATTGATGAAAATTTGTAGTTGACACTCCTTGTAGAAACAATAAAATGGAAATCGAATGAGCAAATCTTTGTTTCTCTTCCAAGCATGGTAGAAAGGTTCTAAATGTTGTTGGGAAAAATGTATGAGGATCTAAAAATGTTGCATTTTTAATGTATAATTCCTCAAGAAAAAGAAAAAAAATAAAAGGAAGAAAAATTCAAACTAATCCTAAAGCTAGTTTTTATCGATATTAACAAAAATAAAAAAATCCCTGGCAACAACACCAAAATTTGGTGACGATTTTTCGTGCTCATGCAATTGGATGTGGTTACCTTAAATAGAAAAATGCACAAAAGTGCATATGTTGATCCCATGAAGATTGTGTAATTTTTACTTAAGTATCGAAATTAATCATCTCTAAAATTAATTGAAGTATTATTGGGGGTTGTGATTTTGTTTAACTAAAAATTAAAGTAAAATGGGAATTAAAAACAAATGAAAATAAATTAAAATAGAAATTTAGAATAAAATGCTAAAAATATTGGAAATTATGATTTTACGTAAAATTTATCTGCTCCTATTTAATTATATGTATTATTGTGATTGCCTCATAATATGTTGATGGTCAAATTCTCTATCCTATTTAGTGCTCTTTTTCGAGTTACACGAAAAATATTTAGGCATTAAAATGCACTTTTTATGCCTAAGTTCATTATGTTCTCTGGATATTCTTATTGTGACCATACAAACTATGTAAGTATATCTATATCTTACATATAATTTATGGTATTCTATACATGTTTTTAAATCACAAATCTCGTCTCGGTTTCATTATGATATATTTTGTCATATAAGTAGTGATCAATTAATTAAACGCATTAAGCATAGTACAAATACTCAACATAAAATATATAATATAACTAAATAAAATGTTCATTTATTTTGAGCTACATCATAATCCCAACAAAAATAAAATTAGAACATAATAATAAAAGCACACCACAAAAATATTAAAATAAATATTAAATTATTACAAAGACAAAGTTTAGAAATGAATGAAAATTTTTACATATCTAGCGGGTCCGCCTCCACACAGATAACACTCTCAAACTGTCAAATATTACAAATTAAAAACAAAAACTACAAAAGCTTGAAAGAAATTGCTAAGAAAATACCTAGCTTCACGGTTGGGCTCTCTCTACTCTCTAAACTCCCACTCCCCTTAGATACAAGATGCATCCTTTTTATAGACAAAATTTGCGTTAAAATGCTAAAAAAACAATTGTTGGAGTAGTTAATCTAATTATCTTTGTTTTCTTATGTCGTTCCCAGCTGTTCGGTATGCAAGGTTTCCTTTGCAATCCTATGTGATGCAGGAATGGGATGTACAAGCTACATTCATTACTAGACCATTCACTGCAAGGAAATTGACAGATCCAACGACGATAATGAAGTCTGAGATAGGGGTGACTTTGGAGAAACTAAAGACTAACATGCACCATTAGATTACAAATTAGTCAACTATTATTCTGATACAACAGCGATACATACAAGACCAAAAGCCCAAAATAAACTCGCCAGTATAGAGCAGTAAAGAGCCTCTGATCATTGCACGTGGGTGGGTCCCATATGTTGGGCGGCAAGACGTGCTCGTGAAGCACACGCACCAATGGGATAACATCATGCGTCAGTTGTTGGAAAAATAGTATGCAGCGGAATTTTAAAATTTTAATATCAGAGTATTTTCTAAAACACAAGTTTGACATGCAATATGTATAAATTAACCAGATCTTATTAACCTTGTTTGCTGAAAAGCTCCTGCAATTGATGAAGAGAAAAAAACATTGTAGCAGGACATCAACCAACTGGCCTTCTTTGCTATTGTCTATCCACGAATGATGTGTATGTGGGCACACTTATACAACTTTTCCACAGGTAATCCTTCCAACCAATTGAGAAATACCCAAAGCTACAGTTCGTAATTTGTGAACAATAGCTCTCCGGAGAGTTTCAAAGTCTCACTGGTAGAGACTCACTCTAGATTTCTCAACTGATCTAAATAACAATGAGACTCACTCCCCTTTTATAGAGGTTGGGCCTAGGGGTCACTCTTTATCAGGATAAGGCCTCAAAATTTGAATCAAAATCAAATCAGGATAAATATATAGTAAAATTCACGTGAAAACCCGTGGTCTATTTATCACTCGATCGGCAGGCCGAATTGGCAGATTTGCCTACCGAACTTACTCCATTGGCAAGCTGAACTTGAAGACCAGTTTGCCAAACTTACAATAAATGAGCCATGCGAATCTTTTATTTTCTACCCGAGATTCTTAAGATAGAGCCTCAGTTTTAATTTAAATAACTCAATAAAGAAGTTATCTGATTAAAACAGTCATATCTAGATAATCTGTAGGAAAATAAATATTCCTGATAATTCAACAAGTTTATCTTGAATCAATTTATTCAAAATTAATCCAACTAATAGACAAGCTGTAATTATCTGATCATATTGAATTTCAGCTAATCTGATAATATGACATAAGTCACCAATTATTAGAAAAGCATACCGTATTGTTATAGGATTTTTATGAGCTAGCAAATGGGACCTGATGGACCTATATATTTCAAGCTCCCGATAATTATGAAACCCAATATCCCAAATATACATTTTATAATATCAATTATGACACTACTCCACTAAAAGCTTAAAATTGCACTCTCGAACTATATAGAATTACAAAGCCCATATAGCTAAGTCTCTATGACATATCATAATATATCGTATACCCATTTAACTATCCATAATCGACTTAAGGACAACTTTTGTCTTACCTTTTTGATTATTTTTCTCTTATATTTCATTATCTTACCATCAAAAAACTTACCATCCAAAGATGGTATATCATTCGGTTACACCTATGTATCCAAATGGTTGAGCGCTCTAGTTTTTCAATTATAAGATAACGCATATAAGAGAATATTAATGACTCCTAAAGAGGAGCCATAGATTTCATATCTATGAATAACAGGTTTATGCTATTAAGAGTCATGCCTCCAACTTATCGGTACGTGTACCAATATAAAAATATGGATGTCACCCTTTGGTACATTAAAAGACATAAGTCAAGACAATGGGCCCACTATTCATCTCAAGATTAAAATACAACACAAATGATTGTCTAAAGTGAATTGATTTACCGAGACAGAATTATTAATCCAAATCAATTCACTTTATGTCTTGATCCAACACATCGTCACCTATGACAATGCGCCAATGTTTCTATTCATGGAGTCCACCTCCGATGGCCAAGATAAACTATCTCCCGATAGGGATATAGACAACATAACAATCTTTACGTGAATAAAGCGCCTAACTTTATTCCTTTGATTACATATATTATGATTTAGATCGTCACCTTTGGAATCTTGTCTTTCGCATAATCTGTCCACATATGTCTAATTCTTAAAGGTTTACACCGACAGTCTTAGACTTTTGTTTGCTTAACATGCATTCAGCAAATATGAACGTAAAGAGGACAAGATTTGGTATATGAATAATAAATAAATTCTTTATTGATAAAAATGTCTCCAAAAATATATTATATATTTACTCCTTAGGGCAAATACGTCTAACATCAACACGTGAGTGGGTCCCATGTGTCGGCTAGCAAAACTAAAACTCTCCTTAAAATAAAATAAAACTTATTGAAACATATAGTTTTAAATCTAATTTATATAAATTAATTATTTAACACATAAAAACACTTTTAAAAATTACCAAAATATATATTTAAACATATTTTATAGAAAAACAAACCAAAATACTAAAGACCCACAAAAATTACTTAATTAAGGAATTTAATAACCAATTAAAATGTAAATTAAATTATTTAAAACATGCGTTATGACGTGTTATTAGTGTTCGTATCACCCAAAATGTTTTTCTTGAATGGCGGATGTTTGTAGTATAGGAAGGTTGTCGTCTCTATAGGGAGGTGGGTTTTTGAAGGATTGACAATCTAACGGTTGAAAAGGCAAGAATGATTTTATCGAGATTTAAAAAAAAAATATTTTTAACAATTTTAAAAAAGATTTCAAAACATAAAATTAAAACAATGAAGCTTTGAGACTTCCTTGTATATTTCGTAACTGGTATGAAATTTTAACTCTAAATAAATAATGATCAAAATCATTTGATTTATTATATCTTTTCTCATTAATTGCAAACACTTTTACTGATTTTTATAAGTTAACCTAAAGTAACAATATAGCAAGCCATACTGAAGCAAGGGTTTTCCTGAAAAAAGTAGCAAAATAATTATCTTTCACTAATAATTTTGTGCACTAATTATGAAAATTATAACCGTTATCACTACAATTATAATTAACGTAATTTGGAGATAGAAAAAATAATAACAAAACAAAATTATTATAGTTAAATAGAATAAATTATTACGTTAATTTCGGCAGCATCTTGTCTTATTAAATGGTTTAAAAATATGTTATGCCACCCTTTGTTGATAATAAATCAAGAGTTACTAAGCATTTACTGTGCCAATCTATGTCTATAATGCAGCAGAAACTCAACGAGCATGATTTTAGTATAATTACTATTATTTATGCAACATAATTGAACTACATAAAGAAAACATGATTAAATTTATGCAAAAATTGAGCAGCATAACAGCATTAACAATAATTATTAAAAAAACTTAAAAAAATATAATTTATTCTACAAAAATGTAAACATTATAATATAGATATAGAGTTAAAATCTATACCAAAGTATTATATATACAAGATTATTTTTTAGTCTCATTAAACTCTTTACACTAATTGAGATATTATTTTATTATTTTTAATAGGGTAAAAAAAAATACCCTAAAAGTATCTACTTCTAAAAAGGGTGTTATAAGTCAAACTAAGCAAATAAGAAGAAAGAGAAAGTTGGACAAGTGGTCAAAGGCGCGTGGCATGCCTTTGAAGGGGAAGAACCCTTATTTATAGCAGTAAAAATACTATTATTTATAGTTATCTAATAATATTTTTATTATTAATTTATTAATTTAATTTAGTTTTATTAATTTTTTATTTTTTCTTTTACTTTTCCACCGCCAAGCGAATCGGTATCAATTGCTGATTGTTTTAAAACTCAGCCCACGTGAATCAGCTGATTCTATTTTTTTTTTTTCTTTTGATTTTTCTTCTTTCACGATTCAGCTTGTTCAGTGTGTGCATTTGTGCACGTGATCCTGTGTGACGCAGAGCAAGATTGGACAATCGTGGACAGCAAGATCGCTGTCGCTGACAAAAGACCGAAAACACGGCTTCAAGTGCGCAAGGATTTGCAGGACCAAGCAAGATTTTTTAGGCCAATAGACGGGTCACGGAATGATGATGGATGGATAGGAAGATACGCGTATGTGAGGCGAGCTGTAGCAGATTCCACAGGAGACAAGGATGCGTGGATGGCCAGGATTCTTTGGGCGATGCGATCCAACGGCCCACAGTTTGCCACATGCTTTTTTTATTATTAAATTTCTTTTGATTTCTTGCACATCTAAGGTGGGTTTTTGCCTATTTTTATGTCGTTTTGCTTCATTTTTTTTCTTAGATTTTAAATATAAAATTTACGAACACACTAAAATTAGTTATTTTATAAAAAAAGTATTTAGAATAACTATTAATGATATTTATTTTCCAATAAAACACACATAAACAATTACAAACTTCAAAAATTTTCAGTTTTCTTTAGTTTGACACAAATATGATTTTTAGGACTTGAAAATGTTTTTAGAAATTACTAAAAAATATTATAAAACATATTTACAAACTTAAAACACACTATCAAATACATTAAGACTTAAAATAAAATCATATTACATTATTTTTAGGGTTTTAACTATTTTAGAACTAAACACATATTAAACATACTGAAATGACTCTAAAAATTATGAAAAATATTATTAAACATAAAAACATACTAAAAAGATATTTTTAAACATCTTTATATACTAAGACATAAAAATACTGATTAAAGTAAAAATGCTATTAATTAGATGATTTAATGAAAAATAAAAACATAATTAAATTATTTAAGCCTTGTAAAATATACACTTTTAAGGTTTCATCAATCAGATACGCAGTTGTTGATCAATTCCTATAATGAATTGTTATACTTGTTAAAAGTTTTCTTAGACATTTAGTGGAACATGCATATTGGTCTTTACTTTTTTTAAGATGCAAACTTTAATTCAAGATTGCTTTTGAAGGTCTCCTTTTTTATGGTTGCTTTACCTTTTTTGAATTTTTTTTGTGAAGATACAAACTTTGATCAAAATAGAATACACACTATAAAGTAGAGATATTCTACCAAATAGTAGAGATCAACATGACTATCTTTTTTAAGAAAAGATCAACATGAGGTCTTACTTTAAAAAATCAAGTGTTTTTATTAAAAATTTGATCTAACAAAGTTTGTGTTTTAAAAAAATAGTATATGAAATTGAATTACTCTACTGAACAGTAGAGAGTCTCTATAGCTAGTAGAGACTTTTAATTTTCAATTTTATCGACCATGGAAAGAAATATAGAGTTGCTGATCAATTCCTATAATGAATTGCTATACTTGTTAGAATGTTCTTGACGTTTAATTGAAGATGCATATTGGTCTTTATTTTTGTGTGTATTCTTTTTTTTTAAGATGCAAGGTTTTTAATTCAAGGTTAGGGTTTTTTTTTATGGTTCTTTACGTTATTTGAACGTTTTTTTTTTTAATTGAAGATGCAAACTTTAAGCAAAATATAATATACATTGCAAGGTAGAGATACTTTGCCAAATAGTAGAGATCGTGACTTTTTTTAAAGAAAAGATCAACATGATGTTTTATCTTAAAATTTCAAGTGTTTTTATTAAAATTTTAATCTAACAAAGTTTACGTGTTTAAAAAATAAAAATTACATAAAAAATTGAATTACTCTACTGTACAGTAGAGAATCTCCGCACCAGCTAGAGACCTATAATTTTTTCTCTACCGTCAATAAAGTGTCTCTGTTGGGCAGTAGAGATAATCCAAAAGTTTAATTAAACTAGATACCGATTTAAGAAAAAGAATATTTTTGGCCTTAATAATTAATGTTTTAATTAAAAATTTACGAGTATTCAATTTTAGAATTTTAGATTACTTATTGCGTGTTTATTTGCATTTGGATGAAATTTTGCCTCAATGTTCACTTAGTTTACTTGTTGTTTATTTAAACTTAAATGACAACATGAAACACGAGAAGACTAGTGGTTTTAATTATTTTTTTGTCTTCGAATATATATGTATATTTTTTTTTGCTCAAAACTTTGAAGTAGGTCAAGTAGAAAAAACAATGGCAAGAATTAAACAATTTGAAGCGAGTTGCTGACTCATGGAAGAAAGCTGCCAGGGTCAAAACGCAATCCATCGAGATATGAAAGCCACGGACAAAGTAGAGGAGACTTTTGCAGTTGAAAGAGAGGAAAGTTCTACTAACAAAGGAGAAGATATACCCACAAACGAGAGAGAGAGGATTCCATAGACATGGGGGAGGAACCCTCGGCAAACGAGAGAGAGGAGAGTCCACAAATGAGAGGGGAGAATTCCATAAATGAAGAAGAAGGGAATGCTACAAATGAAGAAGAGGAGGCACATGGGAAGGAGAACCAGTAGCACAACCTATCATCATTCCAGTATGATGTCATCTCAAAATGTAGTTATAATAATGACAACTGTTATTAGTTCTACATTTTTAAGTACTACAATCATAAGTGAAAATACAATGAAAAAATGAAAGTTAAAAAGCTTGTTTCTTTTCTAATTCTTCATGATTATATTGAATCCAATTGAAATAAGTAATGAAAAAAACTTGTAATGGGAAACATTTGCCGTTCTTTTTTTCCTTTTAGGATATCATAGTCATGGATATAGCCTATTAGACTTGGGCATATATGTAATATTAATCACGATCTTGGCGAGAGATTGTCTTTTTTTCCCTTTGCTTTTCTTTATTTCCTCTAACATAACTAGTTATATCCTCTTTTTTCTTTAGAATTCTTAGCATGATTGAAAACATTTGCTTGTTTGCAAGCCAAAGATGTTAAATCGCTAAAACCAATTTTAGCAGAAGAAAAGCATTTTCAATGTAAGATTAGCATAAGATCTAGATCCAAGAATTATTATGATAAAATAAGAGAGAACCTCAACACGCAAGATGTTAGAAATTAAAGCAATTAGCAACAAGAAATAGAGAAAAATTACACATAAGATTTTACGTGGAAAAACCCTAATGAAGGGTGAAAAAACAATAGGCAGAGGAGTAGCAATCCACTAATCACAAAACGAAAATTACAATGGTGTTTAGAGTGCTCAAATACAAAAATTCATTCCCTCAATTACTCACAAACTCACAAGACTGAGTTCTCTGTATCATTCTCAACACTATGATCTTTACGATATTTTGTGACTCTCTAATGTAACTCTCTAATATGTCTCTCTAATGTGACTCTCTATAAACTATGGAGAATATGATGTATTTATATGTATGAAAACTCAAACCTTAGCCAAAATTAATCCAAAAACGTGTAAAAACGTGAAATACACGTTTAGTTTGAATCGGAGCGCCGCGGTCCTGCTTTCAAGTGCCGCGGTGCTGGTTTCCCCAAATTATAGCACTGCGACACTGCTTTCAAGTGCCGTGGCATTGCTTTCAAGTGCCACGGCCCTGCCTTTCTGCCAAAAGGATTTTAGGTCATATAATAACAATCTTCACCTTGACACAAAATCCACCATAAAGAACTCCAACATGTGATTAATCAAATTGTCCACCTCTTCCACAAAGCCCCAACGGGCAACTAACAAACACAAGCATGAACTCCAACCAAGTTCAAGCAATGCTCAAACTTAGCTGTAGGTAATGACTAAGTCATCATAACGACAGGATTATCATGTGTACTAATTTTGCTCACAACGATATCACCATGAGCAACAATATCATGAACAATTGATAATGAACGTCAATGTGCTTCGTCCTTTCATGAAACATTTGATCTTTATTGAGAAAAATAGTACTCTGACTGTCACACATCACCATAGAAGTCTGCAAGTGTTCATTGAGTTCTCTAAATAGGTCTTTCAACCAAATAGCTTCTTTGAAAGCCACTGTAATAGCCATATATTCAGCCTCAGTAGTAGACAAGCAACAATAGCCTGCATGGTAGCCTTCCAATTGATAGCACAACCACCAGCTGTAAACACATACCCAGTAAACGACCTCCTTTTATCCAAGTCTCTAGCAAAATCAGAATCAACGTATCCCACGACACCATCTCTAGTCCTGCTAAAGTGCAAACAAACATCAGTAGTACCACGCAAGCATCTGAGAATCCATTACACTGCTTTCCAATGTTCTTTATCTAGATTTGCCATGTATCTACTAACTGTATTAACTGCATATGATAAATCTGGGCGAGAACATACCATAGCATACATGAGAGAATCGACTGCACTAGAGTATGAAACACGTGACATGTACTCAATCTCATCATCTGACTGTGGAGCTAACGTAGCTGAAAGTCTGAAATGTGCTGCTAATGGAGTGCTCACCGGTTTTGCTGTCTACATATTGAACTTGTGCAAAACTTTTTCGATATACCCTTTCTGACTCAGATAAAGCTTACCTACCTATTTATTTCTCAAAATCTCCATACCTAGAATCTTCTTGGCAACCCCCAAGTGCTTCATCTCAAACTCTCTACTAAGTTAAGCCTTTAACTTCTTAATCTCACCATTATCCTTAGCAGCAATCAACATATCATCAACATATAAGAGCAACTAAACAAAAGACCCATCATCACCCTTCTTGAAGTAGACACAACTGTCATAACTACTCCTCTTAAACTCATGAGCGGTCATAAATGAGTCAATCTCTTATACCACTGCCTAAGAGACTGTTTCAAATCATAAAAAGACTTTTTCAACAAGCAAACATAGTTTTCTTTACCTGTAACAACGAAACCCTCGAGTTGCTACATGTAAATGTCTTCCTTGAGCTCTCCATGCAAAAATGTAGTCTTCATATCTAATTGCTCAAGCTCAAGATCATGAGTGGCCACAATACCAAGCAAGGGTCGAATTAAGCTATGCTTAACCACAGGGAAAAAAACATATGTAAAGTCAACAACTGGAACCTGACTGTATCTTTTTGCAACTAGTCTAGCCTTGTACCTAGCATCTTTAATTCCCGGTGTGCTTTCTTTTCTTTTAAATACCCATTTGTAGCGAACAGCTTTCTTTGCTTTGAGTAACTTCACCAAATCTCATGTGCTATTCTTATGTAGGGATTCCATCACGTTCTGCATAGCAATCATCCACTTACTAGAGTCAACTGAATTAACCGCCTCTGAATAGGTAGAAAGTTCCTCACCAGACTTAATACCTTCTGTCACTAATAAAGCATAAGCCACCAAGTTGGCCTCAGCATACCTTTGTGGAGGTCTAACATCTCTCCTCGGTCTACCTTTAGCAGTAGAGTACTGTGGTGGCGGCAGTGATGGTGATGGGGAAGCACTATCGCCTTGACTCTCTGAACTTGACTAGAAAGTCAAATCGGATGATGTACCTGTCTTAAGTTAAAACTCCACCTGTCTGCCAGATCTCTCCCGAGCCACATCACGAGACCCCGTAGTAGATGTCCTACGTAACATGTAAGTCTCATCAAACACAACATCTCTACTGATAATAACTTTCTTGGTTTTCGGGCACCATAACTTATAGCCTTTAACACCATGCTTATAACCAAGAAATATGTACTTCATGGATCTAGGCTCTAACTTTCCATTGTCAACATGAACATAGGCAAGACAACCAAAAATTCTTAAATTAGAGTAATCTGTAGGTTCTCTTAACCACATCTCTTGTGGTGTCTTCTTGTTAATAGCGATGGAAGGAGAGCGATTGATCAAATAGTAAGTTGTAGAAGCGGATTCAGCCCAAAATGACTTAGGTAGCCCAGCATTAGAGCGTACACAACGCACTTTCTCCATCAACGTCTTGTTTATCCTCTCGGCCACACCATTTTACTGTGAAGTACGTCAGACTATGAAGTCCCTCAAAATTCTCTCTGATTTATAGAAGGTATTAAATTCATTTGAACAAAACTCCAAGCCATTATCAGTGCAGAGACGTTTAACTGGCTTACCAGTCTGCTTTTCTACCATGGTCTTCCAATCTTTGAATGTAGCAAAGACATCATTCATCTGCTTTAAAAAGAATGTCCATACCTTTCTAGAATAGTCGTCAATGATGGTAAGCAAATAACTAGCACCACTATGAGAAGGAACAGTAGATGATCCCCAAAAGTCAGAATGAACATACTCCAAAATATCTTTTGTGTTGTGAATGCCTTTGTCAAATCGAACTCTCTTTTGCTTTCCAAACACACAGTGTTCACAAAACTCCATCTTGCCTATGCACTGTCCATTAAGGAGCCCTCACTTACTCAACTTTGCCATCCCAAGCTCATTCATATGCCCCAGTCGCATATGCCATTACTTAGTGAGATCACTATCAGGCATAATAGATGTAGAAACTTTTGCATCACCAACAACTATAGTACCCTGTAGAACATACAAACCAGCAGTCTTCTTCTGCCATTTCATCATCACAAGAGTGCCTTTACTGACTTTTAGAACTCTACCTTCACCGATGTACTTGTACCTTTTAGCATCAAGAGTACCTAAGAAAATTAAATTCCTCTTAAGATCGGGGACATGCCTTACATCACCTATTGTCCTCACTAGACCATCATGCGTCTTAATTCTGACAGTACCAATACCAGCAACCTTGTATGGGGCATTGATTCCCATCAAAACAGAGCCCTTAGGAGCCGTCTCATATGTTGAAAACCAATCTCAGTTGGGACACATATGTAACGTACATGCAGAGTCAAGAACCCAATCCTCACAGGGTTTAGAATCACCATCAGAAATTACTAAAAGCTCACCACCAGAAACTTCTTCAACGACACTAGCCTCACCGGCATTTGGTTTCTTCCCTTTTTGATTTTCAGCCCTCTTGTTTTTATTCTACAGCTTATAACATTCAGTTTTAATATGCCCTTTCTTTTTACAATAGTTATAGAACTTCTCCTTGTTTTTGGATTTAGACCTACCTCTATTATCAGTCCTAGTACTTCTCTCTTGGGTTCTACCTCTAACAACTAGATCCTATCCTTGTGTTTCAAATCCAATCACTAACTGCTTCATCCTTTTCTTAGAAAATAAAGCCTCTTAAACCTCATCTAGAGTAAGAGTGTCCCGACTATACAAGATAGTATCCCTAAATGTGGCATACGATGAAAGCAATGAACATAATAAAATAACTCAAGGTCTTCTTCATCATACTTAACTTACATAGCTTCCAAATCAGACACAATCTCCTTAAACACAGTTAAATGATCCTCGAGAGACATACATTCAGACATTCAGTGAGAGTATAGGCGTTGCTTTAGATGAATTTTACTAGTCAGACTCTTGGTCATGCATAATTGCTCCAGCTTGAGCCATAAAGCAGCAACAGTCTTCTCGTTTAGTACATCCTGCAAAATCTGATTTGACAGATGAATGTGTATTTGGGACAGAGCCTTTTGATCCTTACGTTCTTTTTCCTCCTTCAACCATGATGAGGGCATCTTATCGAAACCCAATAACGCATCATCAAGGTCCATCTGCGCCAGGACAGCCCGCATCTTCACTTGCCATAAAGAAAACCTCGTTGTACAATCCAGCAACGGAATATCAAATTTTATTGTTGCCATTACAAATCAAAGCCAAAGCTCTAATACCACTTGTTATAAATTAAAGCAATTAGCAACAAGAAATAGAGAAAAATTGTGCACAAGATTTTACGTAGAAAAACTCCAATGAATGGTGAAAAAACCACGGACAGAGGAGAAACAATCCACTAATCACAAAAAAAAAAAAAAAAATTACAACGGTGTTTAGAGCACTCAAATACAGAAATTCATTCACTTAATCACTCACAAACTCACAAGTCTGAGTTTTCTGTATCACTCTCAACACTATGATCTCTATGATATTTTGCAACTCTCTTTTGTGAGACTCTAATGTGACTCTCTAATGTGTTTCTCTAATGTGACTCTCTGTAAACTATGAAGAATATGATATATTTATATGTATGGGGACTGAAATCCTAACTAAAATTAACCCAAAAACATGTAAAAACGCTTAGTCCGAATCGGAGCGCCGCGATCCTGTCTTTTTGCCAAAAGGATTTTGGGTCATATAATAACACAAGAGCTAGATCATTTTTGAGAGGCCCAGTTTGGTCATCTCTTTGACGTTCCTGCCTATTACCAACATTCAAACCAACTCTTGTTGTATTTTATCTTGCAACAAATTGAAGTTAATAAAAATGAGGAAATGTGTTTTATGGTATAAGGAATGCCGATGCGATTCTCGACAGAGAAATTTGCGATGATAACAGGGCCCAACTTCGCTACGGTGAAAAATAGTAAGAAATTAGAGAAAATAAAAGGGGCGAAGGAGAACACCCGCCTCAAATTTGTGCATTTCAGTGGCAGCGAGAAAGTATCTGTTGCTAATCTTGAGGTAACGCTTGAGAAAATGGAGTCAAGTACTGAACAACATGACAAGACAAAGATTTCGCTTCTTTGGTTTCTTTACGACGTCTTAAGGGGCGTAGAACTCAAGACTTGCATTGATAAGCATCACATGGGGATAATTGATAATATTTCTTTGTTTGACAGCCATGACTGGGGATGCGAAACGTACAACTGGACCCTATCTAGCCTTAAGAAAGACATAAGGGCTAAGGCAAATAAGAAAAAAAGGGAAAATTCTGATAGGTCCATGGTATTCACTGGTTTTGTGCACGTGTTTCAGGTAAAAAAAAAAAAAAAAATCCGAATTCATGATAACTTTATTTGCTTATTTTCTTTTTTGAACTTTTATGGTTTATTGAACAAACAATTAAACTAATCGTAATATATACTTATTTGAACACAGTCGTGGATCTACATCCAAATACAGTATTTAATCGTAATATATATTTACAAGGCCATCGAGCAACTTTTTGCAAGTGAACATGTTAGTGTCGATTAAATACTTATATATTAACTTATGTGGATCCGAATTTCCCACATTAACAGATGTTTTTTTATTGTTGGAACTTTTCAGATCATGCGAAGCCTATTGCTATGGACGGAGGAGGAGAAAAATGTTCCATGCATGTATTACGCCACTTTGCTTGATAACAAGGATGATCCAATTATTGTGAAAAAACTAAATTCTGGAGCGGTGATTAGCAGTCATGCAAGTTCAAATGGAGAGCCCAAATTCAGTCGACTGCAGCGTCATCATCGGGTATTACCCCCCACCCAACATCCCATGTCCGAAAGAGATGATTCAACACATTCGGACTTCTCAGCTTGTTGAACTGAAGACTTACTTGGATGAGAAATTTACTCAACTTGGTGAGAATGCTGCTCAGGTGGAAGCTAGACTTGGTGAGAAGATTGATAACCTTGCTACAGAGGTTTATAACATATGGAATACTATTGTGGGTCGTCAACAAACATCAACAGAGGATGTAGTAGACCACCCCATTATACCTATAGAGGTAGCATTGACAGATGTGAAAGAACAAGGCTACAACATTACACCTGATAATGTAATGATGACCGAGGTGGCGAAGCAAGAACCCGCCTTTCTTAATGAGCATGAAGATTCTCTTGATGAGATGACCAATGAAGTGGATCCAAAAGAGTATTAAGTGAAACCTCCGCCATCAAATGCCTATGACAACAATCTGGAATTAGATCAAAGTAATGTTTTTGAGGAAGTGGCATCCAAGGTAAGCGGTCAGCCGTTAACGGAAAGAAATGCTCTTTATGCCTGCAATCTCGCTATACAGATCCAAGGAAGCGCACGAAGTACCGTCGGAATTCTGGAATCCAGTATGAGCCTATGCGAGCAATCCTTAAAAGCAAAGAAGCATCCTTCAACGAATTCTTGAGCAAGCCATACGACAATATTCTGATTTAGTGTGGTATAATAGGACATGATCAACTCTTCTTCAAACAAATCATGAAAAACGGTGTATGACTATATAACGAGGTATGTGAACACTTTTATATTTCAGAAAACTATTTTATTTCGTATTTTCGGTTAAAAAATAAATAGTATACTCTTCAATTATGATTGCAGTATATTGATGAGGCATTGTTCGGTCTGAAGAAGGGGCAAAAAAGTATAATGACATATTCGATCAAGAAGTTGTCTTGTTGGATGACAAGTTCACCCAGCATATCAGACGTGTCTATAGTGAAAAGGGTAACAATGTTTTTTGCCAATGTGACTCTGATTTGTAGGCATACTACGATAATAGCTCACCAAAGTTAGGCAAATCTTGGAAAAACATGAAGGCATTATACATGCCTCTTTTTTATAGTCAAAACCATTGGGTTGTAGTTAAAGCAGATCTACAAAAGTGCTTCTTAGTATTTGACTGCAACGTGTCTCCAAGTGAAAACCATGATGTAGAAGCCGATATTACACCGCTTTGCACCATGATGTCATATCTTCTTAAGCAGAGTAGCATGTTCTTGAGCTCAACGAGAGATCAAAAGATCCTTGGCCTTTTCAGCGTATTGAAGGCATTCCTCAGAACAACAAATAAGTTTATGTACAAAACTACATTTTATATCTTTGGTTTATTGGTTATTGTGTTTATTAACGAAGTCTTAAACAGGGGAAACTGTGAATTATATACAATCAATTATATAGAGTTAGGACTCTGTAAAGATTAGTTTCGACGTGCCAAGTGACGACATTGTTTTGTTCTTCAGACAAAAGATGACTGTTGACATTTTTTTAACGATTGGGACACAAACAATATTTCTGTTATCTTTTTTTACACAGATTGGTATTTGTACTAATTATATGATTATGCCAATTTCATAGGCTAGATATTCAAATACACAAACTACAAGTACAGGCGATTGCCTTGTTTACATTTCTTGCATAGTAAACTTCATCAAACAAAACTAACAAGTTGAAAAATAATTAGTAAACTTTTTAACTTTTTTTTTGGTTAAAAGATTAATTATTAGAGTTAAGAATATTTTTTCTAAATTGGTACTTTTTAATTAAATTTTTAAAGTGCCTTGATTGCCAAAAGAGACGCTCAACCAACAGTAGAATTGAAAAATAAACGTCTCTATTGGGGGCAGAGAATCTCTACTAGGCAATAGAGTAATTCAATTTTGTGCGCTATCTTTAATTTTTATAACTTAGTAAACTTTGTTGTATCAAAACTTTAATCAAAACAAATGAAAGCATTATGCCTCTTAATTTTTTGAGCTAGATGTTCAAATACGGAACTACAAGTAGAAACAATTGCCTTGTTCATATTTTTTGTATAGTAAACTTCATCAAACAAAATTAGCAAGTTGAAAAATGATAGATTTTTCTAGTAAACTTTTTCGACTTTTTTTTTTGTTAAAACAGTAATTATTAATGTTATTATGTGCTAAGTATTTATTTTTATGTGCATAATTTTTAATTTTGTGCATTGTATTTAATTTTTATAATTTGGTAAACTTTGTTATATCAAAACAAATGAAAATATTATGCCTTTTAATTTTTTGAGCTAGATGTTCAAATACAAAAACTACAAGAACACGTGATTGCCTTGTTCACATATCTTGTATAGTAAACTTCATCAAATAAAACTAGCAAGTTGAAAAATGATGGGTTTTTCTAACTTAGTAAAATTATTAATGTTAAGAATTTTTTTTTCTAAATTAGTGCCCTTTAATTGAAATTTTAGAGTGTCTTAGCTGCCAAGAGAGGCGCTCTACTGACAGTAGAATTGAAAATTAAAAGTTCCTGCTAGGGGCAGAGAATCTCTACTTGTAGTAGAGTAATTCAGTATGCTATTTTTATTTTTTATAATTTAGTAAATTTTGTTATATCAAAACTTTATTCAAAACAAATTAAGGTATTATGCCTTTTAATTTTTTTTTTTTAACATTGATCTTTATGATTTGTTAGAGTATCTACGTTTCACAATAGAGTGAATGCTAATCTCCATGGCTAGGTAGAGCTTCTCTGTTATTATTGTAGTCATTATGTAATATTTGATGTTCTAAAATATAAATCAAAATATGAATTAATAACAAAACACAAATGATGTTCATAAATAATGACACAATGTTTGAAATGAAAAAATAAATTAGAGCCCAGTGTGGATCAATTGGCCCATCCTTTTTAGCTTTTTTTTTTTTTTTTTTTCACTTTTTGGCTTTGGTCGTGTCACCATTTGCTGTACTCACTTCTAATGGTGTTGCAAAAGGGAGACAACTCAACTGGTTGGGCCATTTGATATTATTTTTAAAATAGATAAAAATATTTTTGTTTTGAAAAATGAGAATTTTTTAAAAATTTTGCTGAGAGTGTTTCTAAAATTTTTGTCTTAAAAAATGTGCGAAAGCATTTTCAAAAATTCTGAGAACGAAAATAAATGAGGCCGTTATGTTCTAGCTGATCATATAAGGGGTGCCTGTTTCTCTGTCATGTTTCTCCAATTCAAGGGATCCTTTTCATTTTTCTCCAGCCTTCTTTGTTGTTGAATTGTGGGGTTGACACTTTGATAAACTTAATTGCTTCAGATTTTTCCCACTCACATATTAGAGGAACCAGATAGACGGTTTCGGCATAGGCCAATTCCCAAGTTTATACTTCGTAAAAATGAGACGAAAACTTATGAATGGTTTCCAAGTCCTCCACAGCTACCAAGGTCTGTGCGCATGGAACTCTATCAATATCCAAGACAGACAACCACAACTCTTTGACGCAAATCAATAACAGCATTGAATTTACCTCCAATTACGCTATACTCAAATAGGTTAAGATGAATTGCTATTATTTTCTGACTTTGTGAATCTTTCTCTCAATATCATCTGTATTTTTGGTGTTAAAGCAGTATGGCAATTTGCCGCTTCATTTTTGTGCTTATAAAACTATTTGGATGCTATCGTTTAGATTTCGTCAAGCATAGAAATTAGGGAATATGCCTTGGCCTTCTTCATATTATTATTAAGCGACTCAGCGGCACCTGTGATCATAATATTGTATCTATTACCACTGAAGCAAGCTCTTGACAGGCGACTCACATCCATTTTTATTGTTAAATAAGCAGCAACTCCTAAATATCTATTTCGAATCTCAATCCAAAGTTGGTTGAAGTATGAAACCTAACATGCCAAAGCAACGGATTTGAACAGACTAATGGCATCCTTACAAGTTAGCGTGCTTTTAGATTTTGTTAAATATGCCACATGCAATATCTGTGCTGTGCATTCTTCTAAACATTGCTTACCACATTCTTGATGCTTTGGTTTCTGTCCAAAATGATAGCTAACTCATCATTGTCTGGTATAATCTCCTGAAGTTTCGTCAAGAACCGTGTCCAAGACTCATCATTCTCTATGCCCATGTTCCATCTATTGAAATAATCTTCCCCATGCATGAAAACCCCCTAAATGCTAGGAAAAGATATTTGAACCTGTTGCTTTCATCTACCTCCAAATGTGTAATAGTCCCATGATTAACCTTCTCTGCCATGTATAGATAACTAGGAAGTGGCACAAAACTTTCCTTTGGTGAACCATTCCTGAACTTGTTAGCAATCTGTTTCTCCTTAAAATTAAATAAATCCTTTGAATTCAAGATTTCAGAGTTTTACTTCCTCTTAAACTCTTTAAACTTAAATTAATTTGTTACAGTAAAATCTCATATTCTCTTTCTTATATTCATGAAAAAAATAATCATAACTTCTTTCATTTGATATCCGAGTAAGACAATTCTTCTTTTATTGTGTTTATAATAAAATGAGAAATAAATTAAGATCTATATTATATTTATTTTTAATATCATAAACATTAATAGGGTGTTTGAAAGGGTGGTGGTAACCAATGGTGAGAACCACTTTTACTGTAGCATGTGAGAGTTTTATACTGTAGCATATTTTTTTTTTATTGTTACTGTAGCATATGAGAACTTTACATTGTTTATAACTGAGATTGTGGTGGTAACTGAGTGGTTCCCACCACTGTTAAACACCCCCTAAGATTTTATTAGATGTGTTAGTAAATTAAAAAAAAATTTCATTATCTATCCAAACACATAGTTTTAATCTTATTCTTTATTCAAATTAACAATTTAAATAGTAATTCAAATCAACTTAAATAAAAATAATCTAAATCAACATAATTCAAATCTATTTACTAAACGGATCAAAGTATTCACATCCTAAAGTAATTTCTCAAAGATTTTCCATCCAACTCCCCACTGAAGAACTTTTGTATGAACTCCGAGTGCTTAAACTCCCGATAGACCGCCGGTGTCTCCGGCGATATCAGCTCTGGCAGCGGACCAAACTTCCTCTCTCGGTCGCCTGGGTCGACGAAAACCGCAATGGAAACACGCGGCTCTCGACAGGAATTGGCCAACACTCTATGCTCCACACTTTTGTACTCATCATTTGACATAATCTGAATACCAGTAAACGACTGAGCGAGAATTCTTCATTATTTTCTATTTGCAATGTCCAATTTTGTCGACAAACTTTTAAGAAGA
Source organism: Artocarpus heterophyllus (assembly GCA_025403435.1). Classification (NCBI taxonomy): domain Eukaryota; kingdom Viridiplantae; phylum Streptophyta; class Magnoliopsida; order Rosales; family Moraceae; genus Artocarpus; species Artocarpus heterophyllus. The sequence continues at coordinate 23,933,710 of CM046340.1, read as the reverse complement.
GTACGCTGTTGAGTCTAGATTTTAACTACTATTATTAAAAAAATCACTAATTAAGTTGCTCTGATTTCAACAATTACAAAGTAAAAATCACTACCTAAATTAATTTTTTGTCTTATTAGTTTACCTGAAGTAGATCCCCAATATTGATAACTAGAGCCCCAGGGACAGGCTCAACGTCAACCCAGGCCCCACCGTACTCAATCTGCAACCCGCCCACGTGGTCTTGCAACAGCACCGTTAAAACCCCAGGATCGGCATGAGTTGCAATCCCAACCGTCCGATCAGGTTCAGGACAGTAAGGATAGTAGTGGCCCACCAATGTCCTCCCTTCCAAACAAGTCAACTCTCTAAACCTCCCCGCAGCCAATCTCAGCCCCTCCCCAACCACATCCATCAGCACACCTCCCAGCCTCACAACCTCCCGGTCCCACTACACCACCGCGCCGGCGCAGACCTCCGGCCGCTGCTCCGGCGCCGGCATCGTGGGGCCCAGCCTCACCTGGAGCATGTCGCGCCAGCTGGCGGCCTTTGATTTGAACAAGTCGACGTTCGAGCGGTACGATACTCCCGTGCCCATCTCCCTCCCGTAGAACTGCGACCGAATCTCAGGTGGCAGCTCGTGGAAGGCCTTGATGGCCTCGATCGTGAGGTCTAGAGTTTCCTGCGGGATCCCGTGGTTGACGACCTGGAAGAATCCGAACTCCCTGGCGGCGCGGCTAGCCAGATCGACGACGGCGGCGTGCCGATGGTCGGAATCGAAGCCGGAGAGGTCGACGACGGGGATGGATATGCGGCGGTTGACGGAGGAGGGTTTGAGATCGGATAAGGTTTCTGGAGGGTGGACGAAGAAGCGGGGAATCGAGGTGAGGCCGGAGTCGACGAGGCCTTTGACGCCGGTCTTTGATTCGTCGAATTGCTTGAGCTCCATCATTCTGTCGTAGTCGGCCATGGCTACGGAAGTCGATGTCGTTTTGTGCACGTTTATGGGAGAGGTGCTGATTCTTTGTGGGAATGGGATGGGAGAGTTTGGAAGAGAAGACTGGGATAAATTGTAGTACCAACTGATGTAGGACCTGTTATGCTGAGCCTGAACATTTTTTGTTAATGAAAAGAAAAAAAAATCAAGAACAAGAAAACGTATTTGTTTATTGAAAAATTACATCGTAAAAAAAAAAAAAAAAAAAACAGAAAGAACAAAAAAAGCTTCTTCTACAATCAAACCATGATAATGTCAATCAACTAATTATGGGTCCCACGTGCATTATAAAAGGCAAAGAAACTGGCTGGTGGCGGTTTTGACGAAGAGAAAAGCAAAGGCAAAACTTAAAATAGTAGGATTCCCCCATAGTAGATGTAAAAAAAATTTGATGGTTGACGTTGATTAATTTGTTTTTTTATATGTTTTATGCATTTTTTTTTTAATTTTTATTAACTAGATTGTGAAAGCTATAATAAAGGGGCATTAGAGATTTGTTGTAAAAATATGATAGAGCTTTATAGAGCACTTTTATGGTTTTATATTTGTTTATGGTGGTATTTCTTTTGCATGATATGATAATATTTTCAAACTTCTTTACTCATTTATATTATCTCTCTTGTTGATTAACATATTTTAATTGTTTTTAGAGAATGACTCACACAATAATCACGGTTTATTACGGTGGAGAGTGGAAGGAAGACAATGGCTCACACCACTAGGTTAAGGGGAACAATGACAAGCTTATAGCCATTGTCATTGATTCGGATGTTATATTTGCGGATTTGGTTGACAAATTGCATTTGAAGCTTGGAGTAGATCGAAGATAGAGAGATATGAAACTTAGTTTCCTTTCTACTGCATACGACGCGTCAGATTCCTTTATATAAGAGACAATGAAGATGTTTTTGTTTTCTTGATAAATCGTAATGATAAAAATCGTAGAAGATCATTATGGGTAGAACTCATTGAAAAACACGAAAATGATGAACAAGTAACAGTCAGTGCTGATGATTTGGGTCTTGATAATTTAGAAGAATGATTACATGTAATGGATGAGAACTAAGATTGTGATAATGCTAATTTAGGAGAGAAGTTTCATGACCAGTACTTTGATTGTATTTTCATGGAGCGGACGAATGTCACAGGAAACAAGGGATCCACTTTACCACCTGATAACACAGGCACATCAACATTAGCATCGAGTCTAGAAGAGTTGTATGTTGTCAAAGACTCTGAACCGACCCAAGCTGAAGAACCTGTGTCGCGTAATTTTGACTATGGTACAAATTTTGGGATCAGTCAAAATTTTGAGAGCAAGGATGAGTTGAAGCATAAGCTACATGAAGCTGTATTGAAGAGTTGCAATTGCCAATTTCGGGCAATTAGACTACTAGCTCAAAATTCTTTTCCATTCGAACGTATAATAAGAGTCATACTTGTAACTTGGAGAAGCGGAAGAAGAAACACCAACAAGCAAATGCGGCAGCGGTTGTAGATATGGTGAAAAATAAAGCAGAAAAAGAAAAGAAGCGATTGGATAAAAATGGACACTGTATGCCAAAGTAAATATGCATAGAAAAAACGGGTAGTATATGCCTCCCTCAATCTTCTATTACTATTACCATTGAATTGTTGCCGCCGCCGCCTCTAAAATGAAAAAGCGGCGGCAATATATTGTAATTAATATCACAACTTACCAAGCTAAAACACGCTGCAAAAGCACCCACTAGAGAGAAAAAATGAAAAATTCATCGACCCGGAAAGAAAAAGATAAAGGATGCTTAGCCTTATTTGCCACATTAGGGCAAAAAAATTTCTCTGTTTCTCTCTCTTTCTTTCCTTTCTAATTTGAGGTGGAAGAATTTTTGTTACCGTTTAGATTTTGTAGTGAATTTTTCACTCGCGTTCTACAGCTATTTCACATTTTCACCGCTATAGATCATTTTGATGGAGTTCAATTCAAGCATCTTCAAGATGACCTCTCACTTCTTCCCCTTTTTTTTTTTTTGCTCTATATCTTGTAGTATGTGAGGTCCACGCACAAGGATTTTTCTTTCTCACTTTCCGGGTCCGAACCATTCAGCCATTTCTCCATTATCAGCATATTTCGGGAACTCTAACCTTCTTGGATTACTGGCAGTTTCAAGTTCGTCTCTTTTGGCCTTAAAAATACCTTTACTCCTCTCTATCATCTCCGACTTCCATCCTTCTATCTTTACATCCCAAGACAAAACACTTAACCCCCCCAGCAATGGGAAAATCTGCAAAATCTGAAGCCTCGTTCCTCTGAGTTTGGATAACCAAGTTCTTCACTCTCTTTCTTCCACAGATCTCCACATGTTTGCGCCATTGTTTTGGTTTTGTCCTCGTCTCCATGAAGACATTTGAACATTAGTATGGTCACCTCGAAAAGACCTCAATCTTTTGTTTCCCTGGTGGCCTTCGTTTTCAAGTTGATTTTCGGAATAACTTTCAGAAGAATTTGCTGCCTCCTGTGGTCACATTTTAAGCACACCATGTTTCTCCTAAAATTGATGCAGTTGCATCTAAACGCAATACATGCCAATTGTTTTATGAAGCATAGTTCTAACTAAACCATTTCCAAGTGAATCACGTCATCAAAAACTGAAAAAACTTCAAAAGTTGTTAAATAAATAACAACTCATGATGGACATTCCCACTCCCCAAAATTAAGCTGCCGCTTTGGAGGATTCTCTTTGCATTGCAAACATTTTGTGTTCCTTGCGAAATTCAAGAAATTGCACCTCCAGAATTAGAAACTCTCCATTAGAAAAAGAGCAAGGAGAGTGGTCAAGTTCTACAAGATTAGTTTCGACGTGCTAAGTGACGACATTGTTTTGTTCCTCAGACAAAAGATGGCTGTTGACATTTTTTTAATGATTGGGACACAAACAATATTTCTGTTATCTTTTTTTATACAGATTTGTATTAGTACTAATTATATGATTATGGCAATTTTATATGCTAGATATTCAAATACACAAACTACAAGTACTTGCGATTGCCTTGTTTACTTTGCTTGCATAGTAAACTTCATCTAACAAAACTAGCAAGTTGAAAAATGATGGATTTTTCTAACTTAGTAAACTTTTTAACTTTTTTTTTTTGTTAAAAGATCAATTATTAATGTTAAGAATATTTTTTCCTAAATTGGTACTTTTTTAATTGAATTTTTAGAGTGTCTTGACGGCCAAAAGAGATGCTCTATTAACAGTAGAGTTGAAAATTAAACGTCTCTATTAGGGGCAAAAAATCTCTACTAGGCAATAGAGTAATTCAATTTTGTGCGCTATCTTTAATTTTTATAGCTTAATAAACTTTGTTATATTTAAAGTTTAATCAAAACAAATGAAAATATTATGCCTTTTAATTTTTGGAGCTGGATGTTCAAATACAGAAACTATAAGTAGAAACAATTGCCTTGTTCATATTTTTTGTATAGTAAACTTCATCAAATAAAATTAGCAAGTTGAAAAATGTTAGATTTTTCTAGTAAACTTTTTTTTACTTTTTTTGTTAAAATAGTAATTATTAATGTTAAGAATATTTTTTCTAAATTGGTATCTTTTAATTGAATTTTTAAAGTGTTTTGACTGCTAGGAGAGACGCTCTACCGACGGTAGAGTTGAAAATCAAATGTCTCTACTAGGGTCGAGAATCTCTTCTAGGCAGTAGAGTCAGTCAATTTGGTGCTATATCTTTAATTTTTATGACTAGGTAAACTTTTTATACCAAAACTTTAATCAAAACAATTGAAAATATTACGCCATTTAATTTTTTGATCTAGATGTTCAAATACAAAAAGTATAAGTACATGCGATTGCCTTGTTTACATTTCTTGCATAGTAAACTTCATGAAACAAAACTACCAAGTTGAAAAATGTTGGATTTTTTCTAACTTAGTAAACTTTTTAACTTTTTATTTCCTTAAAACATCAATTATTAATGTTAAGAATATTTTTTTTCCTAAATTGGTACCTTTTTAATTGGATTTTTAGAGTGTCCCAACTGCTTAGAAAGATGCTCTACCAATGGTAGTGTTGAAAATTAAACATCTCTATTGGGAGCTGAGAATCTCTTCTAGACAGTAGAGTAATTCAATTTTGTGCGTTATCTTTAATTCTTATAACTTGGTAAACTTTGTTACATCAAAACCTAAATCAAAACAAGTGAAAATATTATGCCTTTTAATTTTTTGAGCTAGATGTTCAAATAACGCACAAACTACAAGTACATGTGATTGCCTTGCTCACATTTCTAGCATAGTAAACTTCATCAAACAAAGCCAACAAGTTGAAAAATAGATTTTTCTAACTTAGTAAACTTTTTTGACTTTTTTTTTTGGTTACAACATCAATTATTAATGTTAAGAATTTTTTTTTCTAAATTGACACATTTTAAATTGAATTTTTAAGGTGTCTAGACTATTAGGAGAGACGCTCTACTGACAGTAGAGTTGAAAATTAAACGTCTCTATTGGAGGTAGAGAATCTCTACTAGGCAGAAGAGTAGTTCAATTTTGTGTGCTTTTAATTTATAACTTGGTAAACTTTGTTATATCAAAACAAATGAAAATATTATCTTATGATTTTTTGAGTTGGATGTTCAAACTGCAAGTACATGTGATTGCTTTATTCATATTCCTTGCGTAGTAAACCTCATCAAACAAAACTAGCAAGTTGAAAAATAATAGGTTTTTCTAACTTAGTAAACTTTTTGACCTTTTTTTTTTGTTAAAACACCAATTATTAATGTTAAGAAATTTTTTTTTCTAAAGTGACACTTTTTAAATTGAATTTTTAGAGTGTCTCAACTGTCAGGAAAGATGCTCTACCTACAGCAAAGTTGAAAAATTAAACATTTCTACTAGGAGTAGAGAATCTTTTCTAGGCAATAGAGTAATTCAATTTTGTACGCTATCTTTAATTTTTATAACTTGGTAAACTTTGTTATATCAAAACTTTAATCAAAACAAATTAAAATATTATGCCTTTTAATTTTTTGAGCTGGATATTCAAACTACAAGTACCTATGATTGATTGCCTTATTCATGTTCCTTGCATAGTAAACTTCATCAAACAAAATTAGCAAGTTGAAAAATGATAGATTTTTCTAACTTAGTAAACTGTTGGACTTTGTTTTTGGTTAAAACATCAATTATTAATGTTAAGAATATTTTTGTTCTAAATTGACACTTTTTAAATTGAATTTTTAGAGTGTCTCAACTGTTAGGAGAGATGCTCTACTGGCAGCAAAGTTGAAAATTAAACGTTTCTACTAGGAGTAGAGAATCTTTACTTGGCAATAGAGTAATTCAATTTTGTGTGCTATCTTTAATTTTTATAATTTGGTAAACTTTGTTATATCAAAACTTTAATCAAAACAAATGAAAATATTATGCCTTTTAATTTTTTGAGCTGGATGTTCAAATACACAAACTACAATTACATGCAATTGCCTTGTTCACATATCTTTTATAGTAAAATTTATCAAATAAAACTAGCAAGTTGAAAAATGATGGATTTTTCTAACTTAGTAAATTTTTTGACTTTTTTTTTATTAAATTATCAATTATTAATGTTAAGAATTTTTTTTTCTAAATTATTACCCTTTAATTGAAATTTTGGACTGTTTCGACTGCCAAAAGAGGTGCTCTACTGACAGTAGAGTTGAAAATTAAACGTCTCTACTAGGGGTAGAGAATCTTTACTTGTAGTAGAGTAATTCAATATGCTATTTTTATTTTTTATAACTTAGTAAATTTTGTTATATCAAAACTTTAGTCAAAACAAGGTATTATGCCTTTTAATTTTTTTTTACATTGATCTTTATGATTTGGTAAAGTATCTATGATTAAATTTTATGTAATATTTGATGTTCTAAAATATAAATCAAAATATGAATTAATAACAAAACAAAAATGATGTTCATAAATAATGACACAATGTTTAAAATGAAACAAAAAAAATTAAAGCCCATTGTGGATCAATTGGCCCATCCTTTTTAGCATTTCTTTGCTTTTCGGCTTTGGCCGTGTTATCGTGTTATCTCACTTCTAATGTTGTTGCTGTGAGGGTACAACTCAACTTGTTAGGGTCGTTTGGTATTATTTTAAAAATAGGTGAAAATATTTTCGTTTTAGAAAATGATAATTTTTTAGGAATTATGCTGAAAGTGTTTTTAATATTTTTACCTTGAAAAACGTGTAAAAACACTTCAAAAAATTCTAAGAACGAAAATAAGTGAGGCCATTATGTTCTAGCTGATCATATGAGGGGTGCCTGTTTCTCCGTCCTGTTTCTCCAACTGAAGGGATCCTCTTCACTTTTCTCCTGCCTTTTTTGTTGTCGATTGGTGGGGTTGACACTTTGATAAACTTAATTGCTTCAGATTTTTCCCATTTAGATATTAGAGGAACTGGATAGACGGTTTTAGCATAGGCCAACTCCCAAAGTTTATACTTTGTAAAAATGAAAGGTAAACTTGTGTATGGTTTCCAAGTCCTCCACAGCTGCCAAGGTATATGCGCACGGAACTCTATCAATATCCAAGACACGACAACCATAACTCTTTTAACCCATATCAACAACAGAATTGAATTTAACTCCAATTACACTATACTCAAAAAGGTTAAGATGCATTGCTATTATTTTCTATGACTCTATGAATCTTTCTCTCAATATCATCTCTATTCTTGGTATTAGAGCAGCATAGCAATTTGCCGCTTCATTTTTGTGCTTATAAAACTATTTGGATGCTATCTCTTAGATTTCGTCAAGCATGAAAATTAAGAAATATGCCTTGGCCTTATTCATATTATTATTAAGCGACTCAGTGGCACCTGTGGTCAAGATAAAGTAAGCTCTTGACCAAGGACTCACATCCATTTTTGTAGTTAAATAAGCAGCAACTCCTAGATATCTATTTCGAATCTCATTCCAAAGTTGGTTGAAGTCTGAAACCTAATATGCCTAAGCAGGGGATTCTAACAGACTCATAGCATCCTTACAATTTAGCGTGCTTTAAGATTTTGTTTGACATGCCACATACAATATCTGTGATGTGCATTCTTGTAAACATTGCTTACTGCATTCTTGATGCTTTGGTTTCTATCCGAAATGATAGCTAACTCATCATTGTCTAGCATAATCTCCTGAAGTTTCGTCAAAAACCGTGTCCAAGACCTATGATTCTCCATGTCCAAGCAAACAACCCCTATAACTTAGTTGTTAAGAATGTTCCATCTATTGAAAAAATCTTCCTCATGCATGAAAACCCTCTAATGACTGCCCTAAATGCTAGGAAAAGATATTTGAACCTGTTGCTTTCATCTACCTCTAAATGTGTGATAGTGCCATGATTAACCTTCTCTGCCATGTACAGATAACTGGGAAGTAGCACAAAACTTTCCTTTGGTGAACCATTCCTGAACTGGTTAGCAATCTATTTCTCCTTACATGCCTTCCAATAAGTAATCTCGAGGCTTGCATTGGCCATCATTCCCATTAGTCTCTTAGGAGTCAGCGTTTCCTTAATATTTTTGAAGTTTTTTGCTACCATATCTACAACCGCTGCTGCATTTGCTCGTCGGTGTTTCTTCTTCCACTTCTCCAAGTTACAAGTATGAGTCTTATTATACATTCGAATGGAAAAGAAGTTTGAGCTAGTAGTCTAATTGCCCGTAATTGCCACTTGCAACTCTTCAATGTAACTTATTCTTCAACTCATCCTTGCTCTCAAAATTTGTACCATCCTCAAAATTATGCGACACAGGTTCTTCAGCTTGGCTCGATTCATAGTCTTTGACAACATACAACTCTTCTAGACTCGATGCTAATGTTGATGTGCCTGTTTTATTAGGTGGTAAAGTTGATCTCTTGTCTCCTGTGACATTCGTCCCCTCCATGAAAATGCAATCAAAGTATTGGCCACGAAACTGCTCTCCCAAATTAACATTATCACAATCTTGGTTCTCATCCCTGACATGTAATCATTCTTCTAAATCATCAAGACCCAAAACATCAACATTGACTGTTACTTGTTCAACATTGTTGTGTTTTTCAATAAGTTCCACCCGTAACGATCTTCTACGATTTTTGCCATCATGATCTATCAAAAAAGTAAAAACATCTTCATTGTCTCTTATATAAAGGAATTCAACGCGTCCCATGCGGTAGACAGGAAACTAAGTTTCATGTCTGCCTTACTTTGATCTACTCCAAGATTCAAATGCAATTTGCCAACCAAATCCGCAAATGTAACATCCAAATCAATGACAATGGCTATAGGCTTATCATTGTTCCCCTTAACCTAGTGGTGTGAACCATTGTCTTCCTTCCACTCTTCACCATAATAAACTGTGATTATTGTGTGAGTCATTCCCTGAAAACAATTAAAAATATGTTAATCAACAGGAGGGATGATGTAAATGAGTAAAAAAGCTTGAAAATATGAACATATCATGCAAAAGAAATACCACCATGAACAAAAATAATACCATGAAGGTGCTCTATAAAGCTCTATCATATTTTTATAACAAATTTCTAATGTCCCTTCATTATTGCTTTCACGATATAGTTAATAAAAATTAAAAAAAAACTGCAGAAAACATATAAAAAAACAAATTAATCAACATCAACTATAAAATTTTTATTACATTTATTATAGGGGAATCCCACTATTTTAAGTTTTACTTCTGTTTTCTCTTCGTCAAAACCGCTGCCAGCCAGTTTCTTCTTGACCTTTTATAATGCATGTGGGACCCACAATTAATTGATTGACCTTGTCAATATTTGATTGTAGAAGACGTGTTGTAGTTGTTGTTGTTGTTTTTTTTTTTTTAATATTTATTTACGATGTAATTTTTCAATAAACAAACACGTTTAGGTTCTTGTTCTTGATTTTTTTTTTTTTTTCAATAACAAAAATTGTTCAGGTTCAGCACAACAGGTCCTACATTAGTTGGTACTACAATCAATCCCAGTCTTCTCTTCCAAACTACTCCCATCCCATTCCCACAAAGAATCGGCACCTCTCCCATAAACGCGCACAAAACGACATCGACTTCCGCAGCCATGGCCGACTACGACAGAATGATGGAGCTCAAGCAATTCGACGAATCAAAGACCGGCGTCAAAGGCCTCGTCGACTCCGGCCTCACCTCGATTCCCCGCTTCTTCGTCCACCCTCCCGAAACCTTATCCGATCTTAAACCCTCCGTCAACCGCCACATATCCATCCCCGTCGTCGACCTCTCCGGCTTCGATTCCGACCATCGGCGCGCCACCGTCGTCGATATGGCTAGCCGCGCCGCCAGGGAGTTCGGATTTTTCCAGGTCGTCAACCACGGGATCCCGCAGGAAACTCTAGACCTCACGATCGAGGCCATCAAGGCCTTCCACGAGCTGCCACCGGAGATTCGGTCGCAGTTCTACAGGAGGGAGATGGGCACAGGAGTGTCGTACCTCTCGAACGTCGACTTGTTCAAATCAAAGGCTGCCAGCTGGCGCGACACGCTCCAGGTGAGGCTGGGTCACACGATGTCGGCGGCCGACCGGCTGCCGGAGGTCTGCGCCAGCGCGCTGGCGGAGTGGGACCGTGAGGTTGTGAGGCTGGGAGGTACGCTGATGGATGTGGTTGGGGAGGGGCTGGGATTGGCTCCGGGGAGGTTTCGAGAGGTGACTTGTTTGGAAGGGAGGACATTGGTGGGCCACTACTATCCTTACTGTCCTGAACCTGATCGGACGGTTGGGATTGCAACTCATGCCGATCCTGGGGTTTTAACGGTGCTGCTTCAAGACCACGTGGGCGGGTTGCAGATTGAGTACGGTGGGGCCTGGGTTGACGTTGAGCCTGTCCCCGGGGCTCTTGTCATCAATATTGGGGATCTGCTTCAGGTAAACTGATAAGACAAAAATTAATTTTGGCAATGATTTTTACTTTGTAATTGTTGAAATCAAAACAACTTAATTAGTGATTTTTTAAATAATAGTAGTTAAAATCTAGACTCAACAGCGTACGCTTCTTAAAAGTTTGTCGACAAAATTGGACATTACAAATAGAAAATAATGAAGAGTTCTCGCTCATTCATTTACTGGTATTCAGATTATGTCAAATGATGAGTACAAAAGTGTGGAGCATAGAGTGTTGGCCAATTCCTGTCGAGAGCCGCGTGTTTCCATTGCGGTTTTCTTCAACCCAGGCGATAGAGAGAGGAAGCTTGGTCCGCTGCCAGAGCTGATATCGCCGGAGAAACCGGCGGTCTATCGGGAGTTTAATCTGTCGGAGTTCATGCAAAAGTTCTTCACCAGGGAGTTGGATGGCAAATCTTTGAGAAATTACTTTAGGATTTGAATACTTTATGTCCGTTTGTTTAATAGGTTTGATTTAGATTATTTTGATTTAAGTTGTGTGGTTTGAATTGCTATTCAAATTAACGTTTGGTTATACATTTAAAGTGCTAATATGAATAAAAAATAAAATTTAAATTTTGTGTTTGGATAGATAGTAAAATTTTTTTTTGATTTATTTACAAATCTAATAAAATTTTAAAGTCCATGATGTTAAAAAAATATAAAATGTGTATCTTAATTCATTACTCTCTTCGTTACGGACGTAACAAAAAAAAATCGCTTCATTTGGATATTAAATGAAAAAATTGTGATTATTTTTTTCATAAATATAAAAGAGAGAATAGAGATTTTATTGAAATAAACTAATCCGAGTCTAAAGAGTTTAAGGAGAAATAAAACTTTAATAATTAGATTTAAAGGATTTATTTAATTTAAATTTAAAAAAAAAACAAGCACCTTTAAAAAAATCCTTTATACTCAAAGTCGAAAGAGTAGGGTTAATATGCCAAACAAATAGGTGCTTATACCATTTAGAGGAAGCCATGTGATCAGTTGCCTAGGCAACAACCTGATACATGAAGCAATACGTTACTTCTGTGTTTCAATACTTGTGACCTATGACAAATGAAAATTTAATTGTACTATTGAACTTGTGTATCTATCTATTGAAGTTGAGTACTGACAAGAGTGTTGGTCGAAAATATTGCTGATTGTGCATAGTTAAGTGATTTGAAAAAAAAAAAAATCATTTTCTTACAATAAGGGGGGAAAGTAGTAATCGTTTACTTACAAGAAGGGGAAACCAAAAAAAAAAAAAGAAAAGAAAAAAAGAGTTAGCCTTGTGTGAGAGCTAATGCTCAAAGAAGATGGTAAATCACTTGAGAGGTTAAAATTAAGCAGAAAAAGAAAAGAAGAAGCGATTGGATAAAAATGGACTCTGTATGCCAAAGTAAATATGCATGGAAAAAAGGGGTAGGATAAGCCTCTCTCAATCTTCCATTGCTATTACTATTGTATTGTTGCTGAGGCTGCTGCACCGCCGCTAAGATGAAAGAGGGCGGCAATATATTGAGACCGTTTGGTGTTGTTTTTAAAATAGGTAAAAATATTTTTATTTTAAAAAATAAGAATTTTTTAAGAATTATGCTTAGAGTGTTATTCATGTTATTCACTCGCATTCTACAACTATTTTACATTTTTACCGCTATAGATCATTTTGATGGAGATCATGTATCTCCAAGAAGATTTTTTTTTTTGCTCTATATATGGAAATATGTGAGGTCCACGCACAAGGATTTTTCTCTCACTTTCCGGGTCCGAACCATTCAGCCATTTCTCCATCAGTAGCTTAATTTGGGAAGTCTAACCTTCTTTGCTTACTGGCAGTTTCAAGTTCGTCTCTTTTGGCCTTAAAGGCACCTTTACTCCTCTCTTTCATCTCCGACTTCCATCTGTCTATCTTTTCTGCATCCCAAGACAAAACGCTTAACCCCCCGGCAATGGGAAAATCTACAAAATCTGAAGCCTCGCTCCTCGAGTTTGGATAACAAAGTTCTTCACTCTCTTCTTCCACAGATCCCCACATGTTTGCGCCATTGTTTTGGTTTTGTCCTCGTCTCCATGAAGACATTTCAACATTAGTATGGTCACCTCGAAAAAACCTCAATCTATTGTTTCCCCGGTGGCCTTTTCAAGTTTGATTTTCAGAATAACTTTCAGAAGAATTTGCTACCTTTGGCCTTCTGCGGTCACATTTTAAGCACACCATGTTTCTCCTAAAATTGATGTAGTTGCACCTAAACACAATACATGCCAATTGAAATACGTCGTCAAAAACCAAAAAACTTCAAAAGTTGTTAGATAAATAACAACTCACGATGGACATTCCCACTCCCCAGGATTAAGCAGCCGCTTTGGAGGTTCTCTTTGCATTGCAAACATTTTGTGTTCCTCGCGAAATTCAAGGACTTGCATCTGCAGAATTAGAAACTCTCCATTAGAAAAAGAGCAAGAAGAGGGATGGTCAAGGTCTACAATGTCAGCAGCCATTACTTGTCGCCTATTCAGTCCCCTTTCTTCAACGGAAGATGATCCTGATCCTCCCGAAGTTGCTTCAGTCTTTCTTGGTATAAACCATCACAGCGCAAGCATTTGATATTTTTTGCAAAGTTTAGAAAATGGCATCCGCAAAAATAGAAGATTTTTATTAACATGAAAAAAAAAAGACACGGACTTGAAAAAGTTAAAAATTGAAACTAGGTTCAATTTCTATTTACATGGGGCAGAGCCAGTCGCCTTGCTTCATTGGAACATTTATGCGACCTTTTCCTTGTGAACTAGAGTGGTCGCTCAATGGTGGAACGTTTTCGGATGTTGACTTTGGGGGATGAAAATCCACAATCTGCATGCTATAGTCTACTATCTGTTTCAGCAGGCTTCTTACTGACTTTTTTACTGTTTTGCTGAGACATGGCTTGTTTTCCACTGTACTAGCGATTGGATCAAGCCCATATGTTAACAAGAATCGCCTAATATCAGCGGTCCACCCACCTTCATCTTCACGTGCCTTTACATATGCCCTTTCACACTCACCCCGCGAGTTGCAGGAGCTGCAAATCTACTACAATCACGTTCATATTAGATGATGAATGCCTGCCTACCTCACTCAAGCAAAGATTATTTCGAAAAATAAATCTTTGGCATATTTCCTTATTTTAACAATTAGATACCTAGAAATACCAATGCTTTACTTACAGGAAAAACTTTAATAGGTTAATTTAACTAAAATGCCGAGTCGACAACTTTCCTATCCAGACTTGGGCATCCGCATCCTGCAATGACCTGGATGTCTTTCCTTGATAAGAACCTGCAGCAAACGCATCTAATATAAATTGATTTCTAACGACCAAAAAACGCCGCATTCCATAACAACTTATTTCTCACAACTTTGCAGCCTGGTGCAAGTAAAACAATGAATTTTCATGTCCACCAGTTAATTTTATAACGAGTCTCATAACTAGACTAACCAAACACACCTTCACCTATTATCCCAAATCTTTTGGTACAGAGACACAACAATAGAGTGAAAACTTGGAGACCTCCAATTCCATTTTAGCAAGAGATTCCTTAGTAAGGCAAACTCGCAAAGTCATGACTGTATTAGATAAACAGGCAGTAACAGTTCAACTATATGACTTAGATTTACTAATCAAAACTGTTGAGGGTGAGCTCGACGCCACCGCCGAGGAAATAAACTTCGGTGCAGAACTTTAATAAGCTTGCTTCAATCCCCCGACATGACGCGCGCCCTCCCGAGGCGCCTTTCGGGGCCTCTGAGGCTGCACGCCACAAAGGCTGCCACCTCGGAGTATACACTAGCTTGGGTCGGGTGATTCTTATTCGCAAGCAGGCTGCCACTCGCCATTATAGGCCAACACGAGGCAGTTAACTCGCCGTCCGATGGAGTCCAATCCGTCGAACGAGGGACACGACACTTGTCACCTACTGCCTGACACACCTTGATGTGACACCCAGGTCGTGGGTAAAACCCACCTTACACCCGATCCAAGTAGTGGCCTATAAATAGGATGCATTTATGGCATTTTGGAGAGATTCTTCCTTCTCACCTAAGTGGCTGCCACCCTCTACCGAGTAAACCCTGCCTTGAGCATTGGAGAGCCCTTGTCTGTCGACTAACCTTTATATTACTTCCGAAGCATCCCTCCTCTCGTTGCAGGTATGTCCGACCAGACAGAGGCGGATCGAAGGAGAGTCGAACAATGCGCAGCCGCACGTGGCGTTGATCCGACGCTGGATCACGGTAAGCATCAATATTTTGGCGCTAGAAGGAAGGCGGCTACACCTTCACCCAAACATCAACTACATCACCTCTAACGTCCGAGATGACGACTCGAGGAAACGTCAGAGACGATACAGCCCGACAGGAGGGGTCGGGCGATGGAAAAAATAGGCAACCGAACACGAGTAGGCCTAGGGGCTGTCCCCGGACCGCAAGGTCCAGGTCCGGGGGGCAAGGAAGCACAGCCAAGGCTAAGTCAACGGATGCCCCAGCCGCTTAGGACCCGATCCGAGAACTCACGAATGCAGTCCGAATCCTAACGCAACAGCTCCCGTAGTAGGCTCAGCATCAAGCTGCACCAGCTCCGCCGCCCCCGGCCCAGGTTGACCAGGTTGGAGGTCGAATAGAGCGACGCGTAGCTGACCATAAAGAAGCCCACTCCGAGCAGTCAGGAGGATCCACCCGTGGGATCTCGGCCAATAACAGGTTGGTCCAGGAAGGTCGTCTTGGACGCCAAGCAGCTCATGCTCCCTCGCCACAAGGTTCTCGAGCCTCGGTATTTGATAGGCTCGGATCTCGGGGAGCAAACTAGAACTGCCAGCCTAGAGCTGGAGGCCGTGCTAAGGGCGGAGTACCCTATCGGGTCGAACTACCAGAGGACACTAACAGCCCCCAGTTTTGGGCATTGTAGCGTCAGATCGACGAGATTTGGAATTGTCGATTTGGCTTAGACGAGACGAGAGCCAAGGATCCACCCTTCCCAGATAATATAATGCAGGCCCCTATGCCGTCAAAGTTCAAGGTATCATAAATTAAGTCCTACGACGAGACAACGGACACTGATGAGTATGTTGAACTCTTCCGGGGGCACATGCTGCTACAGAACTCTAGCGACGCGGCGATGTGTAAAGTTTTTTCACTCACACTGACAGGCCTTCCTTGGCAGTGGTTCCGACGACTCGAACCCCTATCTATTTCTTCTTTTTGGCAGCTGGCCGACGCCTTCTCTTCAGCATTTTCTACGACGAAAATGCAGAGGAAAGAAATTACATACCTGTATGCTGTCAAACAAGGAGACGATAATGTTAGGGATTATATCAATCGGTTCACCCGGGCAGCCCTCGAGGTCAAGCACGTCGAAGACGAGACCCTCAAGCACATTTTTGTAGGGGGTCTCTGAGACAAAAAGCTGACCTGGTCGCTGGCCTTCGAACAGCCGAGCACATTTTCTCAAATGCTCGGGTATGCCCAGAGACATGCTGGCGCTGTCGAATACATGAAAAGCTGTAGGGAAGCCCAAGGTCCACCTCGGAAAGGAATGATTCATCGAGCTAAGAAGTACAGAACTGTCCTAGAGCCGACACTGGGAACACCTCGGATCCCCCGAATATCGTTCACACAATATTCGGTGGGCCTGTTACCGAGGACACGTCGAGCTAACGACGGTCGTATGTCAGAGAAGCTCGGTTGATCGAACGAGGTGAATTTATAAACATATCCGAGCATATCAACAAGATATGTCGCCAAGAGGACACCTCAATTACGTTTACTGAGGAGGAAGTAGACTGATTAATACACCCGCACAATGATGCCCTAGTGTGTGAACTGCCCATCACCAATAACATAGTATGGCGTGTTCTAATTGACAACGGCAGCTCAGCTGACATCCTCTTCAAGCAAGCCTTTGACAAATTGAAGATAAGCAATGCCTATTTGGTCCCAGTTTGGACCCCACTTTATGGCTTCATGGGAGAATGTGTTCGAGCTGTTGGGAAGGTTGGCTTACCTATGACCTTCGAAGAAGGAGCAGCTCAGATTACTCGGGTTGTTGACTTTCTGGTCATCGACAAACCCTCCCAATATAACATCATCATCGGCTGCCCAACACTGAACGCCCTGAAGGCGATAGTCTCTACGTATCACCTGGCCATGAAATTCCCCACGGATGGCGGCGTCAGAGTGTTCCGCTCATCCCAGAGTGATTCCCGAGCTTGTTACGCCAGTGACGTAAGAGCAGCAACAGCTCTGCACCAAGGCGTCTCGGCCATCTATTCGGTTGACGAATCGGACCTCCCTACCGACCCGACACCCAAGATATTGGCAGACTTAGACCCCAGATTGCTCAAGGAAAAGGTAACAGCCACTCCGGTCGAAGATTTGGTGATGTTCTCCCTAGACCCTGAGAGGCCTGAACACACCATCCAACTCGGATCGCAGCTGAGACCTGAGATCGAGGCCGACCTGGAAAGGTTCCTTACCAAATGTCGGGACCTTTTTGCGTGGTCTCATGAGGACATGCCTGGCATTGACCCGAGCATCATTAGCCATCAACTCAATGTCCAATCTAGCCACAGGTTGGTGATATAGAAAAGAAGGGCTTTTAACCCGGAGAGCTACGCTACAATAAACGAGGAAGTCTAGAAGCTCCTCAAGGGTGGATTCATCAGAGAAGTTAAATATCCGGAATGGTTAGCAAATGTCGTCCTCGTCAAAAAGGTGAACGGCAAATGGCGGGTCTGCATTGACTATACCAATCTCAACAAGCCCTGCCCGAAGGATTGCTTTCCACTTCCTCGGATAGATCAGCTCGTCGATGCCACTACCGGCCACGAGCTTCTGAGCTTTATGAACGCGTACTTCGGGTATAATCAAATAAAGATGGCCTAGGAAGACCAAGTGAAAACTGCCTTCGTTACCGACCAGGGCTTATACTGCTACGTGGTGATGCCTTTCGGCCTAAAGAATGTCGGAGCTACATACCAATGCCTTGTCAATAAGATGTTTGCCTGGTTGATCAGGAAAACTATGGAGGTCTACGTGGACGACATGTTGGTAAAGTCTGTCCAAGCAGAAGACCACATGGTCGATATCCAAGCGAGCTTCGACATTCTCCGGGAGTATGGGATGAAACTCAACCCGGTGAAGTGTGCGTTCGGTGTCAGCTCGGGCAAATTCCTCAGATTTTTGGTTAATCGATGAGGCATCGAGGTTAACCCGACAAAGGCCCAAGCGATTATTGATATGCATTCTCCTCGGACAATAAAGGACGTACAACGGCTCACTGACATGGTGGCAGCCCTATCAAGGTTTGTTTCCTGGGCTACCGGCAAGTGCCACCCATTTTTTAAGGCACTCAAGGGGAGGTTTGTGTGGAGCAAGGAGTGTGAGGAAGCTTTTCAAAGCCTGAAGACCTATTTAGCTACGCCTTCGCTCCTATCCAAACCTTTGCCCGGGGAAGCTTTAACCGCGTATTTAGCCGTGTCAGAGAAAGCCGTCAGCTCGATCTTAGTCCGAGACGAGGACGGAGTTCAAAGGCCCATTTACTACACAAGCCACGCATTCCAAGGCGTCGAAGAGCTGTACCTACTGCTGGAGAAGTTGGCTTTGGTCTTAATTACTTTGGTCTGGAAGTTGCGACCGTACTACCAAGGCCATACCATCAACGTCTTGACTAAATTTCTCCTTCGACAAGTACTCTAGAGTCCGGAGATATTGAGACGTATGGCCAAGTGGTCGGTAGAGCTCGGTCAATACAATGTGCATTTTGTGCCAAGAACGGCCATCAAAGCTCAAGCTCTAGCAGATTTCATTGTAGAATTCACAGACGTCGGACAGGTGACTCCACTTGTCGAGAAGTCACCCATCAAAGTGCCCGATGCACCCAAGTGTAGTGAGGACAGTCTTTCCCTAGAGCTGGACTGGAAACTACATGTCGACGGATCTTCTTGCGTCGACAGATCGGGCGCCAGGTTGATCTTAACCAGCCTAGATGGTTATAAGGTCATCTACGCCCTCCGATTTGACTTCAAGGCCTCCAACAATGAGGCAGAATACGAAGCCCTCTTGGCCGAACTTTGGATCGCCCGAGATCTCGGATAAACCGCATCACCATTTACAGCGACTCAATGCTTGTGGTTCAGCAGGTCATTGGGTGATTTCAGGCCCAAGCAGACTCCATGGCTGCATATTTGCAAGAAGTGAAACAACTACTCGGATAATTTAAGTTTTATTCTTTCAAGCAGATCCTCCGTTCAGAGAACGCGGAGGCCGACGCCCTTGCTCGATTAACGTCCGGCTTGGGCGAAAGTGATTTAACTTCGGTCCCCATAGAAAGACTTGCCGAGCCGAGTATCGTTAAGAAAATCATAAGCGTAGCCGAAGAACCCAAGACCACGTGGTTGGACCCGATCATCCAATACCTGACCACAGCTGAATTACTCGACGACTGAGAAGAATCACGTCGGGTACATAACGGCTCGGCCCAGTATTCGATGATCAGTGACAGATTATACCAGCGAGGCTACACCACACCATGCCTGAGATGCTTGGATCCCAACGAGGCCGAGTATCTAATGAGAGAGATCCATGAGGGCCTATGTGGCAACCACTCCGGGGGACGCTCTTTGGCCCAAAAGTGCCTCCGACAAGGCTACTACTGGCCAACCACGCAGTAAAACTGTAGGGATTTTGCTCGAAAATGCCTCAAATGCCAGTAATTTGCTAAGATTCTTGGATCTCACGTCGAGCCGCTCACTTCAGTGACCTCGGCATGGCCATTCGCAAAGTGGGCCATCGACTTGATCGGAACCCTCCCGCTGGCCCGATCGTAATTCAACTATTGCATTGTGGTCAAAGATTATCTTACTAAGTGGATCGAGGTTGAACCCTATACCAACATGACCGAAGCTAAGTGCACCAACTTCGTGTGAAAGAACATCATTTGCCAGTTCAGAATCCTACGCACGATTGTGACCGACAACGCCAAACAGTTTAAATCTTCGGGTCTCCTCCGTCTATGTGAGAGGCTCGACATTAGGAAAGTCTTCTCCTCCCCGAGCTATCCACAAAGTAACGGCCAGGTGGAGGCCGTGAACAAGACCATCAAAGATAACCTAAAGAAAAAACTCGAGGGGCTCAAATGTGCATGGATTGACAAACTCCCACAAGTACTATGGGCATACCAAACAACTGCCCAGACAGTGACCGGTAAAACACCGTTCTCCCTTGTATACGGGGCAGAGGCTGTCATCCCAGCCAAAGTAGGGTTGCCTAGCTTGAGAATTAAACAGTACGAGGAGACTCTAAACTTAGAGTTGATGATGACCGAGCTCGATCTACTCGAAGAAAAAAGAAACCGAGCAGCAGTGCGTAACGCAGCTCAAAATCAGGTAGTAGCTCGGTATTACAACAAGAGGGTCCAGATCATAAGTTTTAAGGTTGGAGACTTGGTACTGAAGAAGGTCACGGTTCAACAGCCCGGCCTCGGGTCCTTTGGTCCAAAGTAGGAAGGTCCGTTTAGGGTCGATGACATCATACGACCGGGCACGTACAGATTATCTGACATGGAAGGAAATCAGCTCGGGCATCTTTAGAATGCCGAGCTTCTTAAAAGATTCTTTTGCTAAATTCAGAGCCAGAAAACCCTTTTTGACCTCTGGTCAAAATTCTTTTGTAACTAGACCTATTCGATAGGACTAGAAAAATGTATGTACATATCACATTAATGGAATACAACTTTTCTACACCATTCCACTTCAGCAATGTGTTTAAAGGAAATATGGATCCAAAACAGAATGCCGTAAATCTAGCTCGAAGGACGAGATGATAACTCTTGACAAGGGAGAGTCATCCTGATAAACCAGGCTAGGGGATGGTCGGTATACCGACCTTAGGTCTGTCGCCGTACAGGCAACCCAGTAAGTTGCTTGGCATAACAGCGTGTCCGATGAGTCCTACACTTGTAAAGCTTCTTCAAAACTTGAATAAGTCTAGGGGCAACCGGGGTAAAGGTAGCCACACGCCGTTGTGCCCTGCCCGACCGAGATAGAAAACCTAAACCACGATCGGATTAACTGAGCGGGCAAGGATAACTACTCGGATTAACTGAGAAAAGAGGGGATACCACCTCTGCTCAGATAATTAGATCCTCGCTCGGATAACTCGATGCTATCGAGACGAAACTTGGTCCTAACCAGGAATCCTCCCCGAGGAGCATCTAACTTGAAAACGTGAAGCATTCTGCTCCAAGTTCGAAGACCGAGGTATTTGGTTACTCGACAGTTGAGAGTGGTAATTGTATCTCCGAGGATTCCCTTATGTCGAAACTTGAACACAATAACCCAAGGACACTCGCACTTGGAAAATAATGTAGAGCAAAAATGCATACAACAATCCGAGAAGAGAAGAACGAGAAATAAATTTTTATTTATAGGGGAGGTACAATAAACTAGATACCTCCCGAGCCCAGACAAGTAAAAAAAAAAAACAAACAACAACAAAAGACAAAATCAGTATAAGCCTGGGTCTCGCCCCCAGTTGTGTCTTCCTCGCCTCTACCACCGGCTGTCCTCTGCCCATCCCCATCGTCATCGCCATCTACCACGACGACCTCCTCCTCGTCCTGCTGTTGCTCGACAGTGCCTTGATTGAGCTCGATAATGACCGACCAATCGAAGCCCTCTGCCTCGGGGTGCTGCTCGATCAGATGTTCACGGAGGTCGGTCATGCCGTAATAGTAGAGATTGACGTATTCCACGGATGCCTTAAACTCGTCCACTGCTCGGGCCAGACATCCTGGAAGCTCGTCCATAAGGTGATGGTGCTCGGCCTGGAGGGATGTCAGCTGCCCTTTAAGCCGTACAGCTTCATCCTTCGCCTCCCTAGCCTGCCTCAAAGCCTCCTCGGCCTCGGCCTTAGCCTTTCGGGCTTCCTCCTAGGCCCGAAAGAGGGACTCCTTGGTTTGGTCTAGCTCAGTGTTCTTGGCATCGAGCTTCTTATCTGCATCTACCTTCTTGAGGATGGTTTTCTTGTGCATCTCCTTCTCCTTATGGATATCTTTCATCCCGGAGGAGTGGACCATGTGCAGAATAGCACTTATCTGCAAGAATCAAGACGTCAGTGCTCGGCAACGTGGTAAAAGAGAAATTTAAATGACCGGTCCGGATGAATACTTACGGAGGCAGTGGCTCGAAAGGCCGTATTACAGAGGCTCTAGAAGTCCTCCCCGCAGATGTTCATAAAGAAGTCGTCCTGAGACATTGCGTCCCTGAGACTTTTGAGGACGATGCCACGGTAGTTTTGGCGCCTTCTCTACAGATCCTCGGACGAGCCTCTAGCCGTCTCATCGGCTTGCGTCACCTCCAGCGTGTCCCTAGTCGGCTGTGGCAGAGGTGGCGATACTTGGACTGATGTGGAGACCTGCTTGAGGTGAGGGGGAAGCTCGGGCCTAGGCGTCCACTTACGCTTCCTCCTGGTCTCGACGGCCTTGCCCTTTTGCTTTCTTAGGCTCTCCATCAGAGCCCGTCTACTAGCGAGGGAGCTCAGCGCCGATGACATCTCTGCACAATGAAACCTCAAAGTCAAAATGAGGTTGGCAAAAAAGAAGAGGGGAAAACAAAACTAAAACTCAGGGCTGATCTCCGATCTGGAGCTGGCGGGACAGGTATAGGAGCCAAATCACGTCCTCAAGGTCCTCGTCGGCTACAGGTGGCCCCACATCGAAGAAGCCACTCGACTAGTCCTCGGAACTGGATGATGAAGGATCCCTCATCGGCCACCTGGATCGGGAAGTGCTTGGTCCCGGGACGTCAACGACACCAAGCCAAGCAATGGTAACCTACACGGAACTCTAGGTAGGGCAGACTGTTTGGGGATTTATTCTACTGGGTTCCTCGAACCAGCCATTACCGGATAAAGTATCCTTCCTTAAAAGGAAGGACTGTTGCCTGGTCGACTCTGGCTTTTTGAATAGGTCTTCGACGGCCCTAATCACGTGGCTCGGTGCCCAGGGACGCTTGGTCCACACATGCCCCTGCTCGAACGACCTCGACACGTGTTGGTCTATAGGAACAGTCTCACCGACTCAGGCTAGAAAATTTCCCCCGACGTAGAACCACTCGTACTTTCATAATTTATCCGAGTCGGGGTTGACCAAGATGAAATCTTTTCGGAAGTCGGTGACGTAGTACCATCCAGACTGCCGAGGAAGCTTCTTCATCTTGTACACTTGCTTGAAAGCTTCCAGTGGCATCTCGGTGTCCCAGTGGTACCTCCATAATATATACATCCTGATCAGCGACCTGTAGCTATTCGGGTTCAGCTGAGCCGAGCACACGTTGAAATCATTAAGTGTCGGGTGAAGAAAGGGGTGGAAAGGGAGGCGCAACTCAGCCCTGAAGAACTCGGCATAGAGTGTGATGCATCCCTCGAGTGCGTCTAAACTCGCCATTCGAAATGGGTTTCCGGCTCCTTCAAAGTAGCCTGTCTTCAACAAAACTCCATCAAGCACTCGGGCCATGGATGCAAAATCTGGACAAAATGATATTCGTCTGATTCCGTTTTTGATTCCAAATGGAGAACGCCATTCTTCGGTTTCGACAACGAGAGGTCCTTAGCTTCGTCCAATACGAAATCGAGCCGTGGATTGGAAGCCAGGTTTTCGCTGGGGTCGTGGAATCGATAAATGGGTGAGAGGAATTTCAAGTTATTGAAGTGGTTTCTGAAGGTGGAAGAGATGTATCCATGAGTGGTTTGGAAAAGCTTGTGCACTTCGTGATGTTTGGTGGTGGCGAGAAATTTTACAAGATGCTTAACGGGGTTAGGACTCGAGCAAAATGAGTCGGTAAGGGTGCAAATGTTTCCAAGCCCTACCAAGTGTTGGAGAATTTTTTTTTACTATTTTTTTTTCAATTTAACTCGTTAAACTTTTATCTTTAGAAAAAAAAGGTTAGGGACTGTTTGTTTTGAAAACTTTTTGGACTTGTTAGACTAAAATTTGGATTAAAATATTAAGAATCTTTTGATACGTATTTGTTTCCCTCATAATCAGAATCCTTTGAATATCAAGAATCTAAGTTTTCAGAGTTCTAACTCCCTTAAACTTTTGATACGCAGATATATCTGCTATAGTAAAAACTAAAATTCTCTCCTATATTTGAGAAAAAAATCATAACTTCTTCATTTGTATCCAATTGCGATGATTATTTTTTCATTGTGTTTCTAGTGAAGAGATGAATAAATTAAAATCCATATTACATTTTTTTAGGATCATTAACAATAAGATTTTATTAGATTTGTTGATAAAGTAAAAACTATTTTTACTACCTCTCCAAACACAAATTTCAATTTTATCATATACTTAGATTAAAACTTAAATGCATATTCAAACGTCAATTCGGATAACAATTCAAATCATTAACTCAAATCCTAATTTAAATCACACTAGCTCAAATTAAATCACTAATTCAAATTCATTTACCAAACAAAGGTTTAATAATTTAAACATTTCTACGATAGAACTTGAAAAAATAAACTACAGGTATTTTTATATTTCTCTTACGCCAATTTATATCAAAAACTATATGGATTTATTTTGATTTGGGTGTTTATCATGGTGGTTAGAACTATTAATTAAAATTATAAATACTGCAGTATATAAAAGCTTTATATTGTTGCAAATTCTTTTTTTACTTTAATATGTAAAAATTTGACATTAATTTTTAAAAAACTAACTTTGCTAAATAAGAAGCTTAACGCAATATTGATAAAATCCAACTGCCAAAAATCTACTAAATGTTAGATATGTATGCCCTAAGGAGTAAAAATGTAATACGTTTTTGGAGACATTTTTTTCAATAAAGAATTTATTCATTTATATATACTAAATTTTGTCATCTTTACGTTCATATTTGTTGAATGTATGTTAAATAAATAGTAGTCTGGGACTGTCGGTCTAAACCTTTAAGAATTGGGCATATGATGGACTGATTATGGGGAAGACAAGATTCTTAAGGTGACGGTCTAAAACATATGATCCACAATCGAGGGAATAAAGTTGGACGCTTTATTCATGCAAAGATTATTATGTTGTCTATATCCCTATTGGGAGATGGTTTGTCTTGACCATCGGAGTTGGACTCCATGAATAGAAACATTGGCACGTTGTCATAGGTGACGATGTGTTGGATCGGGACACAAAGTGAATTGATTTAGATTAATAATTCTGTCTTGGCAAATCGATTCACTTTAGACAATTATTTGTATTGTATCTTAATCCTGAGATAGATAGTGGGCCCATTGTCTCGCCTTGTGTCTTTTCATGTATCAAAGGGTGACTCCCACATCTCAATAGTGGTATGCATGTCGGTACATTGGAGGCATGACTTTTGATAGCGTGGACTTGTTATTCATAGGTATGGAATCCATAGCTCCTCTTTAGGAGTAATGATATCCTCTTATATGCGTTATCTTGTAATTGGAAAACTAGAGCGCTCAACCATTTAGATACATAGGTGTAACCGAATGGTATACTATCTTTGGATGGTAAGTTTTCTAATGGTGAGATAATGGAACGTAAGATAAAAAATAATCGGGAAGGTAAGACAGAACTTATCCTTAAGCTGATTATGGATTATCATATGGGGATACAATACACTTTGATATGTCATGGAGACTTTGCTATACGGGCTTCGTAATTCTATAGAGTTCGAGAGTGCAGCTCCAAGCTTTTAGTGGAGTAGCGTTGAAGTTGATAATTGTGAAATGTATATCTGGGATATTGGGTTTCATAATTATCAAAAGCTTGAACTTTATAGGTCCATTTTAGTCCCCTTTGTTAGCTCACAAAATCCTGTAACGATACGGCGTGCTTTTTCAATAATTGGTGACTTATGTCGGATTTATCAGATTGGTTTAAAATTTGAAAGAATTAAATAATTCATGTTTGTTTATTGGTTAAATTAATTTTGTAATAAAATTAATTTAAGATAAACTTATTGAATTATTGGGATCGAATAATTCTTGTCTGTTTATCGGTTGATTTAATTGGATAAATTAAATCAAGAAAACTTGTAGAATTATTGTGAATTGATTTATTTTCTTAGAGATTATCTTGATAAAGTTTGTTTTGATCAAATAACTTCTCTATTGGGTTATTTGAATCAAAACTGAGACTTTATCCTATAGAATCTCGGGTGGAAAATAAAAGATTCGTGAAAATATTTACGCGGCAGTTCGACCTACCGATGGGGCCTGTTCGGCCTATCGATCAGGCTGTTCAGCTTACTGATCAGCGAGAGATAAGATTACGAATTTTCACACGGATCTTATCAGATATTGATCCGAACTTGATTCTGTTTCAAGTTTTTGAGACTTAATCTGATAAGGACTGACCTCAGGACCAATCGCTATATAAAGGGAGTAAGTCTCATGAGTTACTCAGATCAATTGAGATATTAAGAGTGATACTCTTCTGGTGAGCATCTGAAAACTCCCTGAGAGCTTTTTTTCACAAATCATGAATACTAGCTTTGGGTTCTCTCGATTGGTTAGAAGGAGAGTCACCGGTGGAAGAGTTGTACGTGTGAGCCCACACTCATTCCGATCGTGGATAGAGAAGAGCAAAGAAGACCAGTTGGTTGAGGCTCTTCTGGAACGTTACTTCTTTTCACGGGTTGCGGAGGTTCTTCGACACATAAAGGTTAGTAAGATCTATTTAATTTATACATATAGCATGCCAAACTTGTGTTTTTGAAAAATACTCTGATGTTAAAATTTTTAAAATTCCCGCTGCGCATCTCACTGTTTTTTTCCAACACTAAAGCCCTATCATAGAAGTACCATTAATAATTTTGTGTGTGCGCTTGTTAGTCCTAGCCTCACTCTTAAATGCTTCGTTAGAGAAAAAACCACTTTCACAAGGCTCCAATACGTAAACTTTTTTTTTTTTGAACATCCCACTTTCATAAGCCCCAACCCTCACTTTTTTTCTCCTTTATTTTTCTTCTCCCTCCCTCTCTTTTCATAGTTTCTTTAAAATATATATGTACTGATTTGAACTTTATATATAGATCTCCTGTGAAACATTCGGGTGGAAAAAACACCCAATACGTGACAAGTTTAGGTTAAAGGAAAACATAAGTTAGATGTTTTTAAGAACATGTTTGACACACAATATTATATTATATTATATTATATATAAAAAATATAATATAATATAATATAATACAATACAACATAATGTAACAAATAAGCCCTACGCGTACTAGGTTAGTCACTTACAAGCCCATTAGTTGTTATACAACTATGAGCAAAATGTTTTCGATGATTATACGGATTGAAATTGACAAACCACTACGTAACTATTTTTATTAAGAAGTAACAGGATGCAATTACAGAGGTAACTTTTCTAAAATAGTTTTAATTTGTTCTCTCTCCCATATCTTAACTTTTCTTTCTGAAAATGGTTTTTAATTTGTTCTCTCTCCCATATCTTATCCTCTCTGTAGACTCTCCATCTCCCTCACTTTCCTTAGCTTTCCTTTTACTCAAAATGATATCACTCTAACTCTCCTTTCTCAAAACCCAAACCCCCGTGCAATCCTTCCCCTCCCCTCTGCCCCTTTCTTCATAGACTCCCCATCTCCCTCACTTTCCTTAGCTTTCCTTTTACTCAAAATAAATGATATCACCCTAACTCCTGTTGGGGAATTAGGTGACTCCAAATTCCAAAGATCACAAGAAAGAATAATTGCAGAAAATAAATTGAAGAAGAGAAGAAAAGAGAGACACCAAATTTTATACAGGTCTGTCCAAAATTGAGACTACGTCCTGTTTCTACCGCTTGTAGATTCCACTATGATGAAGGAGATTACAGATTACAAGAGAAGTTTCTTATACACTCTCAAATTGTACTTACAAAAACTCTCTTCTATCTAACACCCTGTGGGAATTTTTCTCTCTCAATGATGGAGCTCACAAGAATTACGTCTCACACAAAATAATGCCACTTTCAATATGACACACACTCAACTCTAGCCACCTTATGTCTATTTATACCCAAAGGAAGAGAAAAATAACAATTAATAAGAAACCCTAGTAGTTTCCCGTTTTTAGGGAGTTTGAGTTCGACTCTGACTCAAAAATATCATGCAACACAGAGCCGCGGCGCTCGAAACAAGCGTTGCAGCGCTCCCCTATAGCGCCTAGGCGCCATACACCTAGAGCCTAGGTGCCATTCACCTAGAGCCTAGGCACCATTCACCTAGAGCCTAGGCACCATTCACCCGGAGCCTAGGCTCTTTGCAGCTAGCGCCTAGGCGCTCTTCAACTGGCGCCTAGGCGCTCTTGTTCCAACACCGCAGGGCTCTCCTTGCATAGCCATGGCGCTGCCTCTCTGCCTCACGAGCACTGCATTTCTTCTTTTTTTCTTCCTTTTTGCTAGAGTGTTGACTTGATTTAGCTCCACATCTGCAACAATCTCCCACTTGGAGACTAATCAATCACCATGTCTCCAACTACAGTGACAACAACTTCTCACACCTCATGGAGAAGTCCAACTGAAGTTGTTCACAACTTTAATTTCTCGATCGGAACCATCTTGGTGAGCATATCTTTGGATTCTTTTACCACCCGCCTTGCCTTATACTGTTTGCTGCCATCACTTTTGTCTTTAATCTGGTATACCTACTTATTGTGCAAGGCCTTTTCGCCATGTGGTAACTTTGTCAATTGCCATGTCTGATTAGACATTAAGGAATCCATCTCGTCCCTCATGGCTAACTCCCACTTGACCAAATCTTCAGCCTCCACGGCTTCATCATAGCTCTTTGGCTCACCTCTATCGGTCGACAAGATGTAATGTAGAGATGGGGAGTATCTCTGCGGCGGTCTGATGGTCCTACTAGACCTCTTGACTGATGTGGCAGGAGTCCTCTGGTTTTCTTTTGGAGCTACATTTTCTTGGTCTTCAATCTCTGGATTTTCCACTTCCACTTCAGGAAGATCCTTCAATGGAATCACCTCAGGCTTCTTGTCTTCAGAACCTGGACCCCTAGAGTCAGAGCTGTCTCTATCCTTGTACAAAACACCTTCATTGAAGATCACATCCTTGCTCCTAATAATCTTTCGATTTTGGTCATCCTAGAGACGATAACCAAACTTAAGTCCACCATAGCCAACCAAAAAACACTTCTTTGACTTGGCATCAAGTTTACTTCTAGCAGCAGGATCAATGTGAACATAGGAAACACAGCCAAACACTTTCAAGTAAGAGAGATCAACCTTTTTACGGCTCTAGACTTCTTCCGATAGCTTGAACTTCAGCGGTGTGGATGGAATTCTATTGATCAGATGAGCGGCTGTATTAATTACCTCAGCCCAAAACATCTTTAGCAGCCCTGCATGCAACTTCATGCTTTTGGCACACTCGTTTAAAGTCATGTTCATCCTCTCAGCTACCCCATTCTGTTGTGGTTTCCTTGGAATGGTTTTCTTCATCTTTATTCCATTCTCAGCACAGTACCACCTGAAATCATTATCTAAATATTCTCCCCCATTGTCAGACTGCAAGCACTTCACCTTTAAATCTGTCTCGTTCTCCACCATGGCTCTCCATCTCTTAAAAGCATCAAAGATATCAAATTTGTTTTTTAGAAAGTAAACCCATACCTTCCTGCTTGAGTCATCTATGAATGTCAAATAGTAATTTGCGCCACCAAGGGAAGTCACCGGCGTAGGGCCCCACACATCAGTATGAACTAGCTCTAATTTCCTAGACTTACGCTCTCTATCCATCTTTGAGAAACTAACTCTCTTCTGTTTACCAAAGATGCAGGCTTCACATAAACTGTGATCAACAATTTTCAAACCCGGCAGTTTTCCTTTCAGTGAAGCACCTTCATACCCTTCTCACTCATACGATCGAGCCTATAATGCCATAGCTCGGTATTGGTAGCAGAATCAACAACTGCTATGGTATCTCTGCAACTAGAGTTCATGTAGAGAGTTTCAGCATTGTGTCCCTGAGCAACAACCATCGCTCCTTTCGTGACTTTCCAACCTCCACAATTAAAGGTCACTTTATGTCCTTCATCATCTAGTTGCCCCACCAAAATCAAGTTGCGCATTAGTTTGGGAACATGTCTCAACTTATGAATCTTCCACATAGACCCATTAGGCATTTTTAAACTGACATCTCTAATGCCAACAATATCCAAAGGTTCTCCATCAGCAAGATAAACCTTACCATAATTTCTGGCAACATAATTCTCCAGGACATGACAGTATGCAATGGTGTAGAATGATGCTCTAGAATCTATCACCCACGAATCAAAAGAACTGTCAACTGACAAGATTAAGGCATCCTGTTGCTCTTCAGTGGTGGCGTTAGCTGCGTCATTATTTTTGTCTTCGTTCTTCCTTAGAGCCCTGCAGTTCTTCTTCAAGTGGCCAGTCTTCCTACAATTCTAACACTCCATGGTCTTACCGTTCCATGACTTGCTTCTCCCATTCCTTGACTTGTCTCTCCTGCCATTATCCCTATTAGAATGCCTGTCAAGTTTCCTGCCCCTATTATCAACATTAAGGGCCAAGTTTGACGTTGAGGCTTTACCTGAGTCCTTCCTGCGAACTTCTTTCGCCAGAATAGAGTTTCTGATATCAACAAACTTTAGTTTTACATTCCCAAGCAAATTTGTAATGGCCACCCTCATGGGTTTCCAACTATTCGGTAACGAGGCCAAGAAGATTAGGGCATTGATCTCATCATCGAATTTAATCTCTACCGAGACTAATTGGTTTAGGATTATGTTGAAACTGTTTAGATGCTCTACAATCGAGACACCTTTAGGCATTTTTAAATTAAAAAGCTTCTTCATGAGATGTACCTTGTTATTGGCTGAGGACTTCTCATACATCTCTAACAGAGCCTTCATTATCCCAGCTGTAGTAGTCGCCTTTGCAACATTATGGGCAACGTTCTTTGACAGGGTCAAATGGATCACACCTAACACCTGTCTATCAAGGAGATTCCACTCCTTATCCTTCACGCCTTCAGGCTTATTGCCCAAGGGTAAGTGCAGTTTCCTACTATAGAGGTAGTCTTCTACTTGCATCCTCCAATAGGAAAAATCTGAACCATCAAATTTGGTGATACCGGCTGCCGAACCTTCTTCTCCCGTCATCGTTCTTAATCAAAACCTCCTCTCTGATACCACTTGTTGGGGAATTAGGCGACTCCTAATTCCAAGGATCGCAAAAACGAATAATTGCATAAAATAAATTGAAGAAGAGAAGAAAAGAGAGACACCAAATTTTATACAGGTTCGTCCAAAATTGAGACTACGTCCTGTTTCTGCCGCTTGCAGATTCCACTATGATGAAGAAGATTACATATTACAAGAGAAGTTTCTCACACACTCTCAAATTGTGCTTACCAAAACTCTTTTCTATCTAACACCCTGTGGGAATTTTTCTCTCTCAAGGATGGCGCTCATAAGAATTATGCCTCACACAAAATAATGTCACTCTCAATGTCACACACACTCAACCTTAGCCACCTTATGTCTATTTATACCCAAAGGAAGAGAAAAATAGCAACTAATGAAAAACCCTAGTAGTTTCTCGTTTTTAGGGCGTTTGAGTTCGACTCTGACTCAAAAATATCGCACAACACAGCGCCACGACGCTCGAAACAAGCGCTGCAGCTCTCCCCTGCAGCGCCTAGGCGCCATACACCTGGAGCCTAGGCACCATTCACCCGGAGCCTAGGCGCCATTCACTTGGAGCCTAGGCTCTTTGCAGCTAGCAACTAGACGCTCTTGTTCCAGCACCGCGGCACTCTCCTTGCAGAGCCACGACGCTGCCTCTCTGCCTTACGAGCGTTGCGTTTCTCTTTTTTTTCTTTTTTTTGTGCTAGAGTATTGACTTAATTTGGCTCCACATCTGCAACAACTCCCCCCAACACATTATCAATTTCAGATTTGGGGGTTTTCAACCCTTACTTATTACTCCTTTTGTTCTCTGTTTTTCAATTTCGATTTGTGTTCTAACATACTTTTACACCTTGAGCTACTAAAATAATCTCATCCAACAATATTTTCTCTTTCTTCTTCTTCTTTCTTTCTTTCGCTTCTTCCATTGTCTATTCCTTTATCTGTGCAGACGATATTGGCATAATCTTACTTAGATCAAGCAGTGCAAAGAAAAAAATCTAGGCTAAAAAATGAAAGACCCATCAAAATTGTGATCATGAAATAGCACAAAAAGGCTTAAAATTTAGTATGAAAAGGAAAAAAAAAAAAGGAGAATCTCGTTGAAAAATATTTCCCGGCCTACGAAAATATTTCCATGCACGTAGGCCCAAGAAAAGAGAAAAGCCCTAATCCTCTTTTGACCCTTTGCCATCTTTCTTCTTCTCCTCTGATGGCCATAATGCCACAGCCAAACGCCGGATCTCAATGTGTATTTTAGCAAGAACAGGTTATGAAATAATTCAAAAATTCAAAACAATTAGGTGTTGCACAAAACTTCAAACTTTTAGGATTTTGCAGTCGAAGCTATGGCTGGAAATTCGCCATCCTGAAGAGGATGAGTAATTGATGGAGGTGGCGTCAAGAAGCTTTATGACAGTGAACCCCACCCACCATTTTAATAAGGGCATGTTGCTTTGAGCTTTTTCAAATGGGTATGAATAAAAAAATCGTTGATAATATATATACCTCCTGAAATCTAAATTTCAAAATGCTTAAACATACGTATAAAAGAAATTTAAATCACTCTTACTAACATATGGTTCATATCTCTAGAACAAAAAAAGAGACAAAGTTTAATAAGGTATTTAAAAAGGTAATAAAAATAATTGGTTAAAATAATTTTTATTATAATATATAAAAAATTTATACTGTAAAATAATTTTTTATTATTATTGTAATATAAAATAATTTTATATTATTATGATAATATAAAATAATTTTATATTTTTTATAATTAAATTTATAGTAAAAATTATGTCGAAAAAATCATTGTCAAACAGGATGTAAAAGTTGTCATTTACACATATGACAAAGAGGAGTGACACGCTTAAAAGCGAGGAGAAAGAGAGTGGAAGAACGGGGTTAAAAATCAAAAACAAATTCTTATTTTTTAAATCTTGGTGGACCCCATCAAAAGTGAGTCAGAAAAATTTTCTTCCACAGTTTATAGAGTTGTCCGAAAAGTACTTCAATAAAAAATTTTAAAATGACTAAAGGTCCCACAATAGGCTCAAAGTCAGCAGCCACATCGATACAAAACAAAACGGGGGATCTAAGCAACGATTTAACCGGTAACCGATAGTTCTAGGTCAACAAAAGACACCTTGCCCTTCATGTCATCACATCTGTTGGATTACAAATTAAGGGCTATGATTACTTGAGCATTTTCTTCACCCAGGCTTTTTCTTCCTCTCTCTTTCTCCTCCTCTGTAGGTATGCCTCTCCTCTTGTCATCTGTGCAAATGGCAACTCTGAAACTTCGTCTCTCTCTTTCTTCTAGACATATGAATCATGTTTTATTAACAATGATTTAGATTTCTTCTATATGTATGTTTATGCATTTTGAAATTCAGATTTCAGGAGGTATGTATATTGAAAGTGATTTTTTTTATTCATACCCATTTGGAAAAGCTCAAAGCAACATTTCCCTTATTAAAATGGTGGGTGGGTTCACCATCGTAAAGCTTCTTGCCGCCACCTCCGTCAATTACTCATCCTCCTCACGGTGGCAAATTCCCAGCCACAGCTTCAACTATAAAATCCTAGAAGTTTGCATTTTTGTGGAACACCCAATTGGTTTAAATTCTTGAATTGTTTCATAACTTGTTCTTGCTAAAAGACACATCAAGGCCCTGCGTTTGGCCGCGGCATTATGGCCATCGGAGGAGAGGGAGAAATAAGGCAAAGGGTCAAAAGAGGATCAGGACTTTTCTCATCTCTTAGCCACATCTGCATATAAATATTTTCTAGGGCCGGGGAATATTTTTCAACAAGATTCTCTTGATTTTTTTTTTCTTTCCAAACTAAATTTTAAGCTTTTTTTTGTGTTATTTCATGATCACCATTTTATTTCTAAGCCAAGATTTTTTTTTTTTTTGGCACTGCTTGATCTAAGCAAGAGTTTGCTAACATGGTCTGTATAGAAAAGGGAATAGACGATGGCGGCAGAAGAAAGAAAGAAGTAGAAGAAATAGAAAATAGTATTAGATAAGATAATTTTAGTGGTTCAAGCTGTAAAAAAATGTCAGAACACAAATCTGAAATTAAAAAACAGAGAATAAAAGGAGTAATAAGTAATGGTTGAAAATCCCCAAATCTAAAATTGATAATCTTAGGAGAGAGAGAGAGAGAGACAGGAGAAAGCAATTTTGAGAAAGAAATTGACGGGGAGAGGGGGAGAGTTAGAGTGATATCATTTTGAGCAAAATGAAAGACAAGGAAAGCGAGGGAGATAGAGAGTCTATGGAGAAAGAAGTAAGATGTAGGAGAGAGAACAAATTAAAAACCATTTTTAGGAAAAAAGTTACCTCCACAATTGCATCTTGTTACATCTTAATCAAAATAGTTATGTGATGGTCTGTCAATTTCAATCCGTACAATCATTTTGCCATTGAAATGATTAACTAATTACAACATTGGCCGGTTATTTCCTCAAGCCAACGACCTATATTCGGTTACTCATAGTTATATCTCCACTAATAGGCCTTTAAGTGCCCAACCTGACATACTTAAAAGCAACTAACTTATGCTTTCCTCTAACCTAAACTTGCCATGTATTGGGTGTTTTTTCCACCCGGGCTGCTACTTCCTACACCTCCCTATTAGCCTTTGCTCTAAATTCTTTCTTTAAGCTCAGGATATCTTGCTGTGTTGATATATTGTTCCTACCTTACATCCTTAATTCAAAACTATAGGAAATTCTATCCGTTGAATAAAGATCATGTCACACTCAAATGCGAGTATAATGTCACGTCCCAAAAGAGCTCTTTTCTGTGGGCAATCCCTAGCCCAGTGGGGACCATCACAAAGGAAGCATTTGTTGTTGGACCTACTTGAACTCTTGTTGTCCCTTTGTTTGCCTTTGTCTTTGCCCCTTGAGGTGTTATCTTGGCGGTGCTCGTCTCTGCGTTGGCCTTTGTCTCCCCCACCTTTGGCTTGACCACCCTTCTTATCCTTCGGCTTGTTTGTGGACTCCTTTTGGCTTGCATAGTCAATCAGGCTTTCGGCCACAGCTATGGCAGTGGCAAGGTCTTGTACCCCACGTCGCCTTAGCTCGGTCTTGGCCCATTGTTGGAGCCCATCCATAAAATTGAAGAGTGCGTCTTTGTCCGACAAATCAGGGATCTCAAGTACCAAGTTAGTGAAGTCCTTAACATAATCACGAATAGACCCTGATTGTTTAAGCCTTCGCAGACGAGCTCTAGCCTCATCCTCAGCATTCTCGGGATAAAATTGCCTTTTAAGCTCTCTTTTAAAGTCATCAAAGGTAGTCATGGTACACGTACCTTTTTCGATGTCTCCCCGTCTTCTCCTCCACCACAGCATGGCTGTGTCATTGAGATAAAGAGCCGCAGACTGGATCTTGGCGTCCTCGTCTGTGATGGCCATGGCTCCAAAGTATTGGTCTAGGCCCCACAAGAAGTTGTCCACCTCTCGTGCATTGCGTGATCCCCCGAAACTCTTAGGCTTTGGCACGTCAATGCGCCTAGCTTCAACGGTGCTACTACAGGACCCTGTCGCCAATGCCCGCTTGCAAAGGGCTAAGTCCCCACGCATATCCTCAATGCGTGTGAGTGTGCTGTTCAGCTCCATCTCGTGGGCTCGACGCATTTTGGTGAGCTCTCCCGCGAACTCCTCACGAACCTTCTCAATTTCGGCCCGCAAGGACTCCTCTAGTTGAAGCAACATGCCTCGGATCGCAGTGTGGATAGCGGCATCCTCCGCTTCTAGGCCATCCACCCGTTGGCTTAGGTCATCCACCTGGGCCTCCACGCCACTCACGTCCTCCTCTACCCGAGATAGGCGTGAGTCAAAACTAGAGATCACGTCCTTAGATCGACCCCGCTTAGCCACAACGTTGGGGTCGACTATTTCTTCGCAGCCTCGCTCTTGCGTCACCTCCACGTCGGAAGGGTTGGCTCCCGTGGCCCTTTGAGTAGCATTGTTCTTAGCCATTGTCTCAGCCTGAGCCTTGCTCTGATACCAACTTGTCACGTCCCAAAAGAGCTCTTTTGGGACGTGACAATAAGCTCCACTATCTAACCGATAAATAACACATCATTAAAATAAACTAGAGTGTATCTAAACTAAATAAAGGAAAAAGAAGAATAGCGAATGAGTGGAATATAATCTTATAAAGGAAAAATGAATAAAGAAAAAAATATGATGAAAGAAAGAAAAGTAAATGAGGAGACAGAGACAAAAAAAAAAAAGTGTCATTAGTACCTTTATATATGTAAATATAAAGATAAAGATATTTGCAAGAGAGGGACAAAAAAAAGTGTCATCAGCACTTTTATATATGTAAATAGAAAGATAAAGATAGTCGGAACAAAAGTTTTGGGGAAAACTTTTCACTAAAAAAAAGCACAAAGGAAAGAAAAAGAAAAAGAGAATGAAAGAAAAAAGCAGTGACACATTGCAACATGCGAAGTAAGAAGTAAAAGTAAGTTCCTCCTTATTTATATATATATATATATATATATATATATATATATAGATTTTTTGAGTAATAAATACATAGACATATCTTTAACATATATATAAAGTTACAAGAATAATGAAAAAAAGAAAAAGGAAAAGAAAAATAGACACAGAGTATGATATTATCTTATAAAAAATAATGAATAAATAAAAGAAAAAAGAAGAAAGATGATGAAAGAAAGGAAAGTTAGCACATAGCAAATGGACAGGAAGAGACAAAAAAGCGTCATTGGCACTTTTATTTATGTAAACAAAAGACAGATATTTAAAACAAAAATATTAGGAAAAATTTAAAAAACAAAACAAAAAGAAAAGAAAAGAAAAAGAAAAAGAAAGAAGAAGGCAGTAGCACATGACAACCTGTAAAGTGAGAAAGAAAGGCGACTTGTTCCTTTTTTAACATGTATTAGATATAAATGAAGCGAGAAATGAGATTTTTTTTCTCATTTTTTTGGAAAATTATGTTTATTTTTTAAAAAACTTGTATATCACTTAGAAGAAAACTAGCAGATATTTTAATCTTTTTATCACTACTACATGAGTAATTTCTATAAGTTATTATAGAAATATCCATCATTGTTGTTGGTAATGACTCTATAATTTTTATATAATTATAACAATATCTTTTTTTTTTTTGGAGAAAATGAAACTATATTCAACTAAAATTAGTACAAATAAAGTTGCAGAACACTCCTCACTAAAGGCACAAATGATCCCAAACAAACAATGGATCCACTAGGAAAATTGCATGAAGCATACGAACAAAAGATGACATTAAAATCCACAGGGGAGATGTAAATTTTTGCAATGCACGAATCACAACAAGTTATAAAGTGATAAGAAAGTATCAGTCCCACGAAAATTGTGTTCAATTAGTTAAGTACTAAAATTGGCTAACTCTAAAATTATTTTAAAAAATAAAATAGCAAAAAAAAAAAAACAATACAACAATGTAAATAAAAGAAACTACTAATGAAATTGTAAAAGTGTACATTTTCTAAGGATAAAATCATTTATATACACTTTTATTTCTCACTGAATCCTCTAATTAATAGCATTTTTGTGTTAAGTGATATGTTTGTGTCTTAGTATGTAAATGTGTTTAAAAATGAATTTTTTTGTGTATTTTTATGTTTGATAATATTTTGGTAATTTTTAGAGTCGTTTTGGTATGTCAGATATGTGTTTAGTTTGTAAATAATTAAAACTATAAAAATAAAATGTGGTAATTTTATTTTGAGTCTTAAAATATTTGTAAATAAATTTTTTGTTTGTAAATATATTCTATTATATTTTTAGTAATTTCTAAAAATATTTTTGAGTCTTAGATAATATATAAGTTAAGGTTTGTTAATTTTAGAAGTTTTTATTTATTTATAGTGTGTTTTGTGTATTTAATTGTAAATTAAATATTTTTTAAAATTATTGTAAATATTTTTTATAAAATAATTAATATTAGTTTGTTTATTTTATTTTAGATTTAAAAAGTAGAGGAAAAATGAAGCAAAACGGTGTAAAAATGGACTTCAAATGCATAAGATATCAAAAAACAGAAATTAAAAATTAAAAGAAGGACATGTGGCAGCCTCTAGACTATCGAATCCAACCGACAAATCACCCTAGGCCATTCGTTCCGTGCCAGCTATCCCCTACTAAGTAGGTCACCCTTTAGATTGAGTGTAGTAGGTAACACATGCTCTCAACTGCACAACTGTAAGATCAGCATACTAGGCCCAGTTCAATGGTTGAGATTAGATATCTTTTATCCCATTTGGCCCTATTTTCTTTCATAGTCAGTAGCCGCTGGAAAAATATACTCATCGAAAATTTTAAAAAGAGCGATGAAAAGAAGAGATCCTGCAATCGATGAAAAGAATGACGTTCTAAAAGAGCCTCAACTAACTGGCCTTTTTTGCTATTCTCTATCCACGACCGGCGTATATGTGGGCACACTCATACAGCTCTTCCTGATGACTCTCCTTCCAACCAATTCAGAAATACCCAAAACTATGGTTCGTGATTTGTGAACAATAGCTCTTTAGGGGAGTTTCAAAGACTTACAGTATAGAGTGCTCACTCTTGATCTCTCAATTGATCTAAATAATATATGAGTCTCACTCCTTATTTATAGAGTTCGTGCCCAGGTTGGTCCTTATCAGATAAGGCTTCGAAAATTCAAATATAGATCAACATCTAATAAAAACACATGAAAACGCGTGATTTGATTATTGTTTGGTTGGCAGGCCGAACTACCAATTCGGCCTGCCGAACTTACTCCATCGGAATCAGATTAATGATAAATGATCCCTGCGAATCTTTATTTCTCACCCTAGATTCTTGGGATAGAACCTCAGTTTTAATTCAAATAACCTAATAGAGAAGTTATCTGATTAAAATACTCATATTCAGATAATTTCTAGGAAAATAAATATTCTCGATAATTCAACAAATTTATCTTGAATTAATTTATACCAAAATTAATTCAACCGATAAACAGACATGAATTATCTAATCCTATCGAATTTCAGCCACTTTGATAATTTGACATAAGTCACCAATTTATTGGAAAAACACACCGCATCGTTACAGGATTTATTATGAGCTAACAAAGGGGACCTGATGGACCTATTTAGTTCAAGCTCCCGATAATTATGAAACCCAATATCTTAGATATACATTTCATAAGTATCAACTCCAATGCTACTCCACTAAAAGCTTAGAGCTACACTCTCAAACTATATAGAATTACAAAGCTCGAATAGCTAAGTCTCCATGACATATCATAATCTATCGTATCCCCATAGGATTATCCATAATCGGCTTAAGGATAAATTCTGTCTTACCTTCCCAATTATTTTTATCTTACGTTCTATTATCTCACCATCGGAAAACTTATCATTCATAGACAGTATACCATACGGTTACACCTATGTATCCAAATGGTTGTGCCCTTCAATTTTCCAATTACAGGATAATGTATATAAGAGGATATCAACGAATCCTAAAGAGGAGTTATGGATTTCATATATGTGAATAAGAAGTCTACTTTATCAAGAGTTATGCTTCTAGTGTACCAGCATGTGTACCAACATAAAATGTGGATGTCACCCTTTGGTACATCAAAAGACATAAGTCAATATAACGGGCCCATTATTCATCTCAAGATTAAGATACAACACATATGATTGTCTAAAGTGAATTGATTTGCCGAGACAGAATTATTAATCTAAATCATTTACACTTTATGTCTTGATCCAATACATTATCACCTATGACAACGCACCAATGTTTTTACTCGTGGAGTCCACCTCTGGTGGCTAAGGCAAACCATCTCCCATTAAGGATATAGACAACATAACAATTTTTGTATGAATAAAGCGTCCAACTTTATTTCTTCAATTGCGGATCTTATGATTTAGACCGTCACCTTTAAAATCATATCTTTCACATAATTTGTCCATCATATACCTGATTCTAAAGGTTTAGACCGACAGTTTCAGACTTTTATTTGCTTATCATACATTCAACAAATATGAACGTAAAAAGGACAATAATTTAGTATATGAATAATAAATAAACTCTTTATTGATAAAAATGTCTTCAAAACATATTATATTTTTACTTCTTAGGACATACATGTCTAACATAAAACATACTAGTGATTCTTGAAACCTTACTTTCTTAATTTTATGTTTTAAATTTTAAGTAAAAATCACAAGAATTTTTATTTTATTTAAAATTTTTGTTTTAAAAAACTGCGTGCCTTTTTGAATGTTTATTTTTATTAATCTCCCAAGTTGCAAATTTTTTTACCTCCTTGTAAATACGATAACCCCTTTCTATATTATAAACGCCCGCATTTAAAGAATCATTTTATGTAATACAACAAAAAGGGTGCTATTGCTAGGGAGGTGCCATCACTTTGTCAAATTGCTAAATTAAGTGAAAAAATAGATGAGTGATTTATCCTCAACCTTTAAAAATATTATTTTAATTATTTGCACTTTTAATTAGTATGTTTATTGTTTAAAAAAATAAAAAAAATAAAAGAATTCAATAAATTCAAAAATTAAAAATTTTAAAAAGGGCGGAATAAATTATATTTTATATGTTTTTATTCATATTGTTAATGTTGTTATGCTATTAATTCTTACATAAATCCAGTCATGCTTTCTTATGTAATTTAATTGTGCTGCATAATTAATATTAATAGTACTAAAATCATACATGTTTATCAAGTTGATTTTTTGCTACATTATTAACATGAACTGGCACAGTAAATGGTTAGTAATGCTTGATTTATTGTCGACAGAGGATGACATAGTATACTCTTAACCATTTAATAAGACAAGGTTCTATCGGAATTAATACAAAAATTTTTTCCATTAAAATATATTAATTTTCATTTGTCGTTATCTTTTCTATCACAAAATTGTACTTATTATAACTGTAGTGACAATGCTTATAATTTTTATAGTTAGTGCACTAAATCATTAATAAGAGATGATTATTTTGTTACTTTTTTATAGGAAAATCCTTACAGCATTATAACTTGTTATATTATCGCTTTAGGTTGACTTATAAAAGTAGTAAATATGTTGCTATTAATAGGAAAAGATATAATAAATCAAATTCTTTAGATAATTAGTATTTAGAGTTAATTTTCATACTAATTACAAAACATATAAGTGATTCTCGAAACCTTACCTTGTTAATTTTATGTTTTAAATTTTAAATAAAAAAATCACAAAAATATTTATTTTATTTTAAACTTTTTTTTGAAAAATTGCTTGCTTTTTTAAACATTTATTTTTATTAATCTTTCGAGTTTCAAATTTTTCACCCATTTGTGGATACGACAACCTATTTTTATACTATAAACATCCGTATTTAAAAAATTATTTTGGATGATACAACAAAAATTTGACGCCATTACCAGGGAAGTGCCGTCACTTTGTCAAAATTGCTAAATTAATCGAGAAAACAGATAAGTGATCTATCTCTAACCTTTATAAATATTATTTTAATTATTTGCATGTTTTAATTAGTGTGTTTATTATTAAAAAAATAAAAAAAATTCAAAAATTCAAAATTAAAAAAATGGGTGTAACACCCGTATTTTTAACGGGCATAATTTTGTAAAATTTAATGAATAAAATGTGACTATTTAAAATTACTAAGTTGTTTATGATCATTTAAAAAAAATACCATTTTAGTATTTTCTTACCAAGTCTTCCTAAGAAACATTCAAAACTTACCAACACTTACTTCTACCAATCTTGTCTCCCTAAATTATTGCTCAATTATATAGACTTCTTCTCATTTTGCTAAAGGTATCCGAAGGGGACATTGAATTATTTTCCGTCAATTCATAGAAGACATGGAGATATTTCTCAACCACCTAATTAATTATTTCCTTATCTTCTTCTATAATTCACTCCAATTATCCCCTCAATTATGTTGGCATTATTTGCTAAAAGTCTTCATGGGAGACAAGATGATATTTTCCTTTAAGACTCTTTTGTTTCTTCTTACAACTTTTCCCCGTAAACATCTCATTCCTCTTAAGCATTTTGATATCTTTTTATTTAACTATCACCACCTTCTTCTCTAGTTCTCATTCTCTCCCTTCTCACTTCAAATTTCTACCTAAAGACATAGAGCACAAAGCTCTCTTTGTGGCCAAGACAATTATAATTCCCAACGATGATCGAGGCGGTTTTAAAGTTAATTCAAGCTTGATTGATAACCCAAACTTTGGTGCTTTTCAAAGAAGTTTTGAGGTAGGTTTTCTTTAATCTAAACTTAGTTTTTAGTATGCATTTTCTCCATGTTTAATGCATAAAAATACTTTAATGGCACTAGTAGACGGGTTTACACATAACTCACTTATGAATGTGATTATACGTTGTGCTTTAGTTTTAATTGTCCTTATGCATGCCTTAGGGTCAAGGATGTGTGGAGCTAACGTTAATTGATTCCAGGATTAAAAGATTGTTGATAAGCTTGAAAGGTAGGGATTCTATTACTCATTTTTGTGAGGTTTTTATAGAATTAAAATTGATTGTTTTGCCGCAATATATATATATCTATGTTGAACTGATATTATATGAGTATCACATATGAAACTATGACATGGACTCGTCTTGTATTGTACGGCGAGGAACATAATGAATTGACATATGTTATAAATTGAGAAGCATGGTTAGGAAAACTGACTCTATTAATAATGATTTAATATAGAGAAATGGTGAGACATGAAGAGGGCGGCGGTTACGTCCTTGGGCATGAATACCCAAAAAGGTAAAATAGGGGGAAGGTGATGACGCTTCCTTGGGTTGAAAGTCCCAGAACACACTGTACAGGAATTGATTTGGTGAGGACTCGGGGCTTGATGTCCCCTCACCAGAACACCCTTGGAATGTTTATGGGGTGATCAAGTGCGCCCATTTGGGTTTCGATGAGTTGAGTGATACTCAATTTAACATGGATACCTAGGAACAATGATGATTGGTAATATTTGTATAAATGTGTAATTATGACACTTGGTAATGATTAACTACGGTATCCATAAGATGTGATCATAATAAACCTCATAATCTGGAATATGATGTAACCTACTAACCATGCAGTTTTTAATGTGGTAATGGATAAACCATAAGGTGAGTCATGATTTCCCTACTGGGCATGTCGATGCTCATCCCTATCATATCTTCATATCTCAGGTGGAACTCAGTGCAACATATTTGAAGAGGAATAAGCGAAAACAATCCTGCTGTTTTCGTGTTAGAAGACCCTGTTTAATTACAACTTATCTACAACATGTAAGAGTTGTATTATTTTTTTTTATGGCTGTGTTAAGTTATTTGGGAATTGTACTATGGTGATGATGACTGTAATTATATATATTTGGTGCTACACTAAAAACTGTGGTTTGTATTTAAAACGTTTATTTTTATTTTTCTTGTTGTTTAAAGACCCATGGGCATTGTTTAATTGATTTAAATAATATAAAATTTAAAATTATTTTTATTTATTTAAAACTGTTAACCCCCACATAGGGGTGTTACAGAATTTTTGGTATCAGAGCCTAGGTTCGATTAACCTAGGGGGTATAGCACCACCTTAAAAATTAATCTTTGGGAATGGTTTTAAAGTTAGGTGTTAATGTCATCATCATTTGGTACTGATCCTAGTTAAATTTTCGCAGCCAGTAGAAACTATGCCACCAAGACGTCAAATGCAATCGTCTGAGCTGTCACAACCGGTTGAACATGCTCAAGAAGTTGAGCAACCGGAACCGATGGAACAAGCTCAAGAAGATGAGCAACTACGACATGCAACACAATCCCCGCCAGCTGCACCAGAAGTAAATAATTTAGGACAAATTCTTCAAGCATTACAAAATGTGCAAAGACCTGTGGAGGTTCGTGATCCCGAACAACGACATCTAACTCTGTTGAAGGAGTTTATGAAGCAGAAACCACCCACATTTAGTGGAGAACCTAACCCGGTCATAGCAGAACAATGGCT
Organism: Artocarpus heterophyllus; assembly: GCA_025403435.1. Classification (NCBI taxonomy): domain Eukaryota; kingdom Viridiplantae; phylum Streptophyta; class Magnoliopsida; order Rosales; family Moraceae; genus Artocarpus; species Artocarpus heterophyllus. Next base: position 23,889,514 of record CM046340.1, on the reverse strand, counting down.
AAAGGCAGTCAAAAAGAAGTTGGACACCTTGAGGATTCCACGGGAGTATTGGGTTAGCTTTTCAACATATATATTTGAGGGTAAAGCCGAAGAATGGTGGGATCTTCAGAAAGACGACTATGATGTGCCGAATCTTACATGGGAGCAGTTCGAAACCATTTTTCGCAACACCTATATTCCCCAGAGCTATAGGCAAGCAATGATGCAAGAATTTAAAAACTTGATGCAAGGAGATACGACAGTAGTTGAATACTATGCACGATTTATAGAATTATCTCGCTATAATCCTAGAGCTATATCGGATCCAATGGCGAGATGCGAAAAATTTAGAAATAACCTGAGGCTGAAAATCAGACAAATGATAGCTACTGTTCCATCAACAGATTTTCTTGATCTTGTAGCTGCGGCACAGCGGGCAGAGACAGAACTAAATAACTCCTATGGAGAGTATAAGGGTTCTGGTGGGCGTCAAAGGAAAATAAGTAAGAAAGAGAAGTCACAAGGGCAAGTCATTCAGCATAGTGGAGTGACTATTGGTGGTGGATCTTCTGGCAGTGGTCGTTTCCAACCGTATGCTTGTCATAACTGTGGACAAGTGGGACATCTGAGGAGAAATTGCCCTAACCGCCCTACACAATCATCCTTTGCACCAAGGCCACAAGGAAGTCATTTTGGCTCCACTGTTTGGGGAGGGAGTCAAAATCGTGGAGCGCCTCAGCAAAACACTCCAGCTTCCCAAGTCTCAGCAACTCAACCTCGAGGGTTCCAGCCTCAGTACAACTATCAACAGCGGCCACAGGGTTCCAATTTTTATGCTAATCAGAACTTCCAACCGACTCCACAAGGCTCAGTGAATCAAAGGCCATATTTTTCTGGGAGAAATAATAATAAGGCTAGTAGTAGCCAAGGAAACCGAGGAAAAAGTGATAAAGGAAAAGCACCAGCACAAGCTTATGCAATTACGGCTACAACTGGACAAGGAAAACAGGCTGATCACTCAGTTGTAGACGGTATGATTCACGTGTCTCATTCTTGGGCTCATGTATTATTTGACACTGGTGCCACTCATTCATTTATATCTATGTTATTTGCTTCCGTACTACAATTAGAAACTGAGACATGTAGTTCATCATTAACCCTTAGTACACCAATGGGCGGGATAGCTGAAGTATCCATAATTTGTAAATCAGTGTGTATTGTTATAGGAGAACATAAACTATCGGCTGACCTATATGTAATAACTATGACAGAGTTTGATGTAATCTTAGGAATGGATTGGCTAACTAAATACCAGGCAATAGTAGATTGTCATAGGAAACGTGTCTCTTTATTCACCAAGAATGGACAAGTCATCGAATTTCAGGCAAAAACAGGAACAGTGACGCCAGCCCCGGTGCTAAAGGCTTGTATTGGAGGACGAAGGAATTTCACCAATCTTGGGACGATCTTTGCTTCAGATGGAGAACTAAAGAAGAGTGACCTATCCTCTCACACTCCTGTGGTGGATGAATTTTCAGATGTTTTTCCAGATGAATTGCCCGGACTTCCGCCTGATAGAGAAATTGAGTTTGTCATCGACTTAACTCAAGGAGCAGCGCCTGTTTCTATTGCCCCGTATCGAATGGCACCTGCTGAGAAAGTGGAATTGAGGAAGCAGTTGGACGAATTACTGGAAAAAGGATTTATTCGACCAAGTACATCACCTTGGGGAGCTCCAGTACTTTTTGTGAAGAAACATGACGGATCGTTGAGGCTCTGTGTCGATTATCGCCAGCTTAATCGATTGACTATCAAGAACAAGTACCCTCTACCCCGAATTGATGAGTTGTTCGATCAGTTAGGAGGATCTTGCTATTTCTCAAAGATTGACTTACGATCCGGATATCACCAACTGAAGATAAGAGAAGAGGACATTCCAAAGACAGCTTTTCGGACTCGCTACGGTCATTTTGAGTTTCTTGTCATGCCTTTCGGGTTGACTAATGCACCAGCGGCTTTCATGGACTTGATGAACCGTGTCTTTCGACCGTACTTAGATCAATTTATCATTGTTTTCATAGATGATATCTTGATCTATTCTAAAAACGAAGAAGAACATGCTGAGCATTTGAGGATCGCTCTACAAACGTTGAGAGAACATGGTCTTTATGCAAAAAGAGAAAAATGTGATTTCTAGATGACGAAAGTCAAGTTCCTTGGACACGTTGTCTCTGAAGAAGGCATCTCAGTGGACCCCTCCAAAATTGAAGCAGTGCTAAATTGGGAACGACCAAAGAACGTGTCAGAGATTCGAAGTTTCCTCGGACTAGCTGGATACTATCGACGCTTCGTAGAGAATTTTTCAAAGATTGCTTCTCCATTAACAAAACTCACAAGGAAGAATGTCAAGTTCGTGTGGGATGATAAATGTGAAGAAGCATTTGAGGAACTGAAACGAAGACTCACTAGTGCACCTGTGCTGATCATACCTAACAACGAGGAGCCTTACACAGTATACACTGATGCCTCAGGAAACGGTTTGGGTTGTGTGTTAATGCAGCATGGACGAGTAGTTGCCTACGCCTCACGCCAGTTGAAACCCCATGAGAGGAACTACCCCACACATGATCTTGAGTTAGCTGCTGTGGTTTTCGCACTCAAAATTTGGAGATGTTATCTATATGGCGCAAAGTTCGAGCTATATTCAGATCATCAAAGTCTGAAATATTTGTTTACTCAAAAGGATCTCAATCTAAGGCAACGAAGATGGACTGAGTACATGGTGGACTATGACTTTAGTATCCAATATCATCCTGGAAAAGCAAATGCCGTGGCAGATGCTCTAAGTCGTAAGAACAACGGACGTATAGCCAGTTTAGCATTGGAAGATTGGAGACGAGTCACTATCGCCGACTTCAACTTGCAATATTATGAAGATAACGAGAGAGCTTTCTTATTCAATGTGATAGCAACTCCTACGTTAATTCAGAAAGTAAAACAAGGACAATGGCACGATGAAGGATTACGTAGGGTTTGGAAACAAATACAAAATGGAGAACAACTGGATGGATGGCAGATTGAGCCAGAAGGATTTTTACTTTACAAAGGAAGATTAGTTGTTCCAGAGGATCCATATCTCAGGCATGCGGTGCTAGATGAGGCTCACCGTTCAAAGTTTTCTATTCATCCTGGAAGCACAAAAATGTATATGGATCTAAAACGACAATACTGGTGGCGAGGAATGAAACGAGATGTAGCAACCTTTGTCTCTAAGTGCATGACGTGCCAACAGGTTAAAGCGGAACATCAAAAGCCTGGAGGCGAGTTGAGGAGCTTACCTATTCCAGAATGGAAGTGGGATCATGTGACAATGGACTTTGTTACTGGATTTCCTAAGACTCAAATAGGGCATGACGCCGTTTGGGTAATTGTAGATCGTTTAACTAAGACAGCCCACTTCATCCCAATCAGAACTAATTATAGTGTCTCAAAATTATGTCAATTGTACGTGGAAAAGGTAGTGACATTGCATGGAGTGCCAATGTCAATAGTTTCCGATAGAGATACACGTTTCACGTCAAAATTTTGGAGAGGATTGCAGAGGGCCTTGGGAACTCAATTGAATTTTAGTACAGCTTTTCATCCTCAAACAGATGGACAATCTGAACGTGTCATTCAGATTCTCGAGGATATGCTTCGGGCTTGTGTGCTGGACTTTGGAACAAATTGGGCTGCACAGCTGCCATATGTTGAATTCGCATATAACAACAGTTACCAAGCAAGTATTAGAATGGCTCCATATGAGGCCTTATATGGTAGACCTTGTAGATCTCCATTGTGTTGGGCTGAAAAGGAAGAGCGTCTTGAACTTGGGCCTCAGTTTATCAGAGAAACAACGGACAAGATCCAAATTATTCGCGAACGTCTTCAGACAGCTCAAAGTCGACAAAAGAGTAATGCAGATAAGAGGAGGCGACCTTTAGAGTTCATGATCGGAGACTTTGTGTTCTTAAAAGTGAAACCAAAACGAGGTGTATCTCGATTTGGTGTTAAAGGAAAGTTAGCACCAAGGTATACAGGACCGTTTGAGATTGTGGAACGCATTGGAACGTTGGCATACCGTTTAGACCTACCACCACAATTGTCTCATGTACATAATGTGTTTCATGTATCGATGTTGAGAAAGTATGAACCCGACCCTTCACATGTGATCATGTGGACAGATGTGCCAATTCAAGGAGATACGAATTATGAAGAAATTCCAGTTCAAATACTGGATCATGAAATAAAATTATTACGTCGTCGTGGAATTCCTCTGGTGAAAGTGATGTGGCAACACCATGATGTGGAGGAAGCCACATGGGAACTTGAATCTAAAATGAGAGAAAAGTACCCACATTTGTTTTAACATTGTAATTAGTGTACGAAATTGCGAGGACGAAATTTTTATAGGAGGGGAGAGCTGTAACACCCGTATTTTTAACGGGCATAATTTTGTAAAATTTAATGAATAAAATGTGACTATTTAAAATTACTAAGTTGTTTATGATCATTTAAAAAAAATACCATTTTAGTATTTTCTTACCAAGTCTTCCTAAGAAACATTCAAAACTTACCAACACTTACTTCTACCAATCTTGTCTCCCTAAATTATTGCTCAATTATATAGACTTCTTCTCATTTTGCTAAAGGTATCCGAAGGGGACATTGAATTATTTTCCGTCAATTCATAGAAGACATGGAGATATTTCTCAACCACCTAATTAATTATTTCCTTATCTTCTTCTATAATTCACTCCAATTATCCCCTCAATTATGTTGGCATTATTTGCTAAAAGTCTTCATGGGAGACAAGATGATATTTTCCTTTAAGACTCTTTTGTTTCTTCTTACAACTTTTCCCCGTAAACATCTCATTCCTCTTAAGCATTTTGATATCTTTTTATTTAACTATCACCACCTTCTTCTCTAGTTCTCATTCTCTCCCTTCTCACTTCAAATTTCTACCTAAAGACATAGAGCACAAAGCTCTCTTTGTGGCCAAGACAATTATAATTCCCAACGATGATCGAGGCGGTTTTAAAGTTAATTCAAGCTTGATTGATAACCCAAACTTTGGTGCTTTTCAAAGAAGTTTTGAGGTAGGTTTTCTTTAATCTAAACTTAGTTTTTAGTATGCATTTTCTCCATGTTTAATGCATAAAAATACTTTAATGGCACTAGTAGACGGGTTTACACATAACTCACTTATGAATGTGATTATACGTTGTGCTTTAGTTTTAATTGTCCTTATGCATGCCTTAGGGTCAAGGATGTGTGGAGCTAACGTTAATTGATTCCAGGATTAAAAGATTGTTGATAAGCTTGAAAGGTAGGGATTCTATTACTCATTTTTGTGAGGTTTTTATAGAATTAAAATTGATTGTTTTGCCGCAATATATATATATCTATGTTGAACTGATATTATATGAGTATCACATATGAAACTATGACATGGACTCGTCTTGTATTGTACGGCGAGGAACATAATGAATTGACATATGTTATAAATTGAGAAGCATGGTTAGAAAAACTGACTCTATTAATAATGATTTAATATAGAGAAATGGTGAGACATGAAGAGGGCGGCGGTTACGTCCTTGGGCATGAATACCCAAAAAGGTAAAATAGGGGGAAGGTGATGACGCTTCCTTGGGTTGAAAGTCCCAGAACACACTGTACAGGAATTGATTTGGTGAGGACTCGGGGCTTGATGTCCCCTCACCAGAACACCCTTGGAATGTTTATGGGGTGATCAAGTGCGCCCATTTGGGTTTCGATGAGTTGAGTGATACTCAATTTAACATGGATACCTAGGAACAATGATGATTGGTAATATTTGTATAAATGTGTAATTATGACACTTGGTAATGATTAACTACGGTATCCATAAGATGTGATCATAATAAACCTCATAATCTGGAATATGATGTAACCTACTAACCATGCAGTTTTTAATGTGGTAATGGATAAACCATAAGGTGAGTCATGATTTCCCTACTGGGCATGTCGATGCTCATCCCTATCATATCTTCATATCTCAGGTGGAACTCAGTGCAACATATTTGAAGAGGAATAAACGAAAACAATCCTGCTGTTTTCGTGTTAGAAGACCCTGTTTAATTACAACTTATCTACAACATGTAAGAGTTGTATTATTTTTTTTTATGGCTGTGTTAAGTTATTTGGGAATTGTACTATGGTGATGATGACTGTAATTATATATATTTGGTGCTACACTAAAAACTGTGGTTTGTATTTAAAACGTTTATTTTTATTTTTCTTGTTGTTTAAAGACCCATGGGCATTGTTTAATTGATTTAAATAATATAAAATTTAAAATTATTTTTATTTATTTAAAACTGTTAACCCCCACATAGGGGTGTTACAATGGGCGAATGCTTTTCACTCATTACTTTATTCGTTCCGAATAAGGAAAAGCTTAGCATCTTGTCTTTTATCTTTTAAGTTTTGATAGTTGCAAAATTTATTGGATTCTGTCAAAAAGCTCACTGTTGAGATTCAATCCCATGATCATAAGGCTAAAACCCATGCCTAAGAAAGTTATTTCTAACTGTGTCCGGTGTAAGCCCCCAACGATATAGGAATCCAATTAATCTAGAATTATTCAGCTTGAAAATTTTTCTTTAAAAAAATTCCAAAAATAAAAAAATGTTTTGGGAAATTCATCAATATTTTGTTGCAAGTTTTTCTCAAAAACACTTGGAACTATTTTATAGTGCTTGATGGAGATATAAAGACTTGCTAGATAGGTACCCTCACCATTATTCTAGGCAATATTTGTTAGAAATTTTCATAGATAGGTTAAATTCTAAAACAAAAAATTGGTTAGAGAGAGAAGATGGTAGCACCACTTTTTACCAACAAACTATTGACGAAGCCTATTTTGTGATAAACGAGATGGCCAAATTTGATTATTGGAAGAAAAATAGAAGGAACAATATAAGAAGAGAGAATAATTCAGAACTTTGGCCTAACACCTAAACTTCAGAACCATCCTTTCAACATAAAAATTTATTAGGAAATCTAAACAAAAAAGTTTAGAGGAAACCCTATACGAGGAAATAAATTGAGAAAACTACAAAAAGACCAAGAGGAAATAAAAACTACTTTGTGTTAATTAGAGTCAAGGTAAAACAAAATGAAACCATTCTTGCCAAAAATACTTTAGCACAAAATTATCACATAGAAGAATCTGTTGAGCCAATTAAGCATTGAAGAAGATTCTTTAGGTGAGAAAGAAAAAGTTGACCTAACCATAGAAGAGGAACATTTAGAACCCACCTATTTTGAGGAACAAACATTAAGAAAGGAATGTAAGGAAGAGAAAGAAGACTTAGTTGTAGAAAAGAAACAATTATTACCTTTAGTCCTTGGTTCTCAACCTCAGTTATCACAAGAGTTTACCAAAGATAATTCTTATCAAGATCATATGTGGTCACCACCTCATTCACCACCTCTAGCATCATTTTTAGGGACTTACCAAGAACATAAAATATGTCCAAGTTTCATAAGTGTAGATATTTTAAATTTTGCCAAGCTTGAGGGCATGTTTACATAAGACCCGTGTGTCATGTCTTTTGATACTAACTATGAGAGGAAGCCGCTCTTTAACGACTGTCCACCAAGAGCGGAGTTGGAAGAAAGATATATTGGATTCAGAACATCAAATGATGAGAAAACATTGTCAAAGTAATATCTTTCCTTTTTCTCTATTGTAATATATTTGTGTGTTTTTGTGTGCTATTTTGATTTTCTTTTAAAAATTAAAAAAATGTTGAAATTTATTTTGAAAATTTAAAATGAAGGCTATTAATTAAATTTGTTTAGAATGGATGAGTTACAAACTTAAACTATTTTCAATATTCTCCCGAGACGCATTCTAACGGGTTCAATTTTGTAAATGCATTTTGTTTGGATTTTCAATAAAAAAGGTGTGTTTTGATTTCGCATTTTAATTTTCCTCAAAAATCTTTGAAATTAAATCACTTAATAATTCATTTAAAATGGCTGAGATTAACGAGGATATAGTCATTGTGATTAGTAAGTATTTTGTACTTGCAACCTCTTGAAACACATTTTGAAGAATTTGAGAAAAATTTAATTTAATTTTCAAATAAAAAAACTGGGTCTTTTAATGTCAGATTCCTAATTTTTAAACAAAAAACTAGTTATTAAGTTTGTTACAGATCATCTCTGCAGCTGTGCTGATTCAGTTAATATCTTTGCTACTCTTACTATTCATTCTATACATTGAGGACAAGGAAGAAGGTTGTGCATCACTGCTATTGGAAAATCATCCCAAATTTTTTCAAGTTTTGCTCCTGATTTTTGTGTGTTTTTCGTTTTTGTATGTTATTTTGTAAGTTTTTGTGAAAGTAATTAAAAAGAAAATAAAAAAGGTGTTTGGTAAATATTAGTTTCTTAGTAATTAATGTGCTATTATTTTGTTTTAATTTTTGAATTTCATATTAATGTAATATCATTTTTTCCATTCTTTAAATTATCTAACTTTATGGACTCTCAAAACTTTCGTTTTATTTAACATTTTTCTATGTTTTTTTTTCAAAAGGTTTGTAAGTTGTTTTTTTTTTTTTTTCACACACGCCTGTAATACTTAATTGTGGTAGTAAGTCAAAGCTATGAATATTTGAGTTTTGTTATTATGTGAAGATGAACAATTAAGGGTAGTAACATTTTCAAAATTAATTAACTAATTAATTAAAAATATAAAGAGATAAAAAGAAGTATAAATAAATAAAGTATGTAATGTTGTAAATTAATTAAAAAAAAGATTAGATAAGTTTAGTTTCGTAGCCTCTTTAACTCGAGTAAGTAAGTTCGATGAGGAGCTTCAACACCTAACACCTTCGACCAACTGGTCTGCGGGTTACTAACCCAAAGCTCGTTAAATAGGTTATGGAAAAAGCTTAAGGGAACCAAACATTACACTATCCACAATCGTAAAGTTTGTCTAATTTTTATAAATATTTCTGTTTTAAGTTTCTATTCTTATTTGTTCTAATAAATAAATTTGAAATGTTACTACTTACAGGAGTGATTTGAATCAAAATATCATAAAAAATTTATTGTTAGTTTTTAATGGACCTTCATAATTATTTATTATCTCTTTTTGCATTCAGTTTGGCTTGTATACATTTTGTTAAATAGCATATAAATTATTCAAATAAAATTTTTGTTTTGTTAGTCTATATAGTTAGGTGAGTCAAATTATAGTTAAACAGTTTGCATTGTGTGAATATTCTGTAAATTATTTCAAAATTATATCGCTTTAATTGCTAGGGACTAACAATAAGCTGGTTGGGGGTGTAAAGAGACTGTAAAAGTGCACATTTTCTAATGATAAAATCACTTATTTATAATAGCATTTTTGTGTGAATTAGTATATTTATGTCTTAGTGTATAAATGTGTATCAAAATGTATTTTTAGTGTATTTTTATGTTTAATCAAATTTTTGGTAATTTTTAGAGTCCCTTCAGTATGTTAAATATGTTTAGTTTGGAAATAATTAAAACCATAAAAATGATATATGGTAATTTTATTTTGAGTCTTATAGTGTTTGTAAATATATTCTATTATATTTTTAGTTATTTCTAAAGATATTTTTGAGTCTTAGATAAAATATCAATTAAGATTTGTTAATTTTAGAAGTTTTTATTTATTTTTACTGTGTTTTGTATATTTAATTGTAAAATAAATATTTTTAAAATTATTGTAAATATTTGTTCATAAAATAATTAATTCTAGTTTGTTTATTTTATTTAGGATTTAAAATATTGAGGAAAAATGAAACAAAACGGCACACAAATCGGCAAAAAGGGCCTCAAATGCACAAGAAATTAAAAATCAAAACAAGGACGCATGGCAGCCTTTGGACCATCAGATCTAACTAAAAAACAAATCTGGGCCATTCATTCCCTGCCAGCTGTCCCCCACTAAGTCAGGCCACCCTCTAGATTGAGTGCAGCAGGTCGCATGTGCTCTCGCCTCCACAACTATAAAATTAGCATACAAGGCCCAGTTCAATGGTCGAGTTTAGATATTGTTTGTCCCATATGGTTCCATTTTCCTCCATAGTCAGTAGCTGTTAGGTTGCTCGATTGATGCCTGAGATCGCCTCACACACGAATCGCCCACCTCCGAGTCACACCAAAAAACAGCCAAATATTCGCATATTGAAGAACGCTAAACCGTGTGGAAAAAGTTAAAAAAAAAATCACAACTCTTCTTTAAAATCATCTGAATAAAGCAAATAAAAAATAATTAAATAATAAATAAATAACATAAAACATTATTACAAAATCTCAATAGTGAATATTTATTCTTTATAAAAGGGTACTCCCCCTTCATTCGGCAGAATTCACCCCCCTCTTTTGTTTCTTTTTCCTCTGCTGAGCCTTAAGCTAAGCAGTCTCCTCTTTTAGGAGGAGATGCTATTAGAGCACTCCTCCGACGCCATTAAAAATAATAAAACAATGCCTAAATTAGTGTAGAGAGTTTGGTGAGGTAGAGGGATAATCTTGTATATATAGTATTCTAGTATAGGCTTTAACTCTATATTTGTGCTGTAACGCTTATATTTTTATGGAATAATTTATATGTTTTATGTTTTTAGTTATTATTGTCAATGTTGTTATGCTGCCTAATTCTTACATAAATTTAGTCATGCTTTATTTATGTAATATTAATTATGTTGCATAATTAATATTAATAATACTGTAATCATGCATGTTTATTAAGTTGAGTTTTTACTGCATTATTGACATGAACTAACATAGTAAATGCTTGGTAATGCTTGATTTGTTGTTGAGAGAAGATGACATAGTGTATTCTTAAACCATTTAATGAGGCTAGGTTTTGCTATAATTAATGTAAAAATTTATTCCATTAAAATATATTAATTTTAATTTGTTATTTTCTCATCTATCTCAAAATTATATCAATTATAATTGTAGTAACTTCGGTTATAATTTTCATAGTTAGTACACCAAATCATTAGTGAGAGATGATTAGTTTGCTACTTTTTATAGGAAAACCCTTACTATATTATAGCTTGCTATATTGTCGCTTTAGTTGGACTTATAGAAATAATGAATATGCTTGCTATTAACAGGAAAAGATATAATAAATCAAATGCTTTAGATAATCATTATTTAGAGTTAATTTCCATATCGAATACAAAACATATGTGTGATTTTTGAAACCTTACCTTGTTAATTTTATGTTTTAAATGTTAAATAAAAAAAATCACAAATATATTTATTTTATTTTAAACTTTGTTTTGAAAACCACTTGTCTTTTTAAACGTTTATTTTTTATTAATCTCACGAGTTGCAAATTGTTCACCTCCCTGTAGATATAACAACCCTTTTCTATACTATAGATGTCCGCATTTAAAGAATCATTTTGGGCAATACAACAACTACTCAAATAAATGAAAGACTAGGGCATCCGATTTCATCAAACTAATTTAATTTAATTCATTATTCCTACGAACATTGCTTATTAAGCATGTGTTAGAATGAGACACACTAAATTATTTAATATTCCTTCTAGGGATAATATTAAAAATATCACTAGCATGTAAACTCACTATCGCTCGATGTAAATTCCATTAGCCTAAAGACTCATTAGGATCTATGGTTCTCTCAAATGTTCACCCAAGTCATACTACTATTGCTCAATGTTGCATGTACCTTATGGTTAGTTTTACAAGAAGCTATTCCTAAAAATCTCCTTCTAAGGTTTTAATTTAGGTCTTCAAAACAATTAATTAGTAATCAAGCAATTAAAAGCATTAAGAATGGTAAAATCAACAACAATCATGAATTACGACCTCTTAGAAAAAAATAAATTCTTTGAAAGCAAAAATTAATAAAATTAAAATAGACCCCTGTACCGAATCTCGATCCTGAATCCCAACATCGATCCTAAATCCCGACCGCGACCTTGATTTTGAATTTTGACTTCGACCCTGACCCTAACCTCGGTCCTAAATCCTGGCCTCGAATCTCGACCTTGATCCTGAATCCTAACCCAACCTTGATCCCGATCTTGAATTTTGACCCTAACCCTGGTCTCTAATCTCGACCCTAAATCTTGACCCCGACCTTAGTCCTGAATCTTGACCCTGAATCCCGATCCGGACCCTAGTCTTGAATCCCAACATCGATCCCGAATCTAGACCGCGACTCCAGTCTTGAATCCTGACCATGACCTCAGTCCTGAATCTCAACATCGACCCTAAATCTCGACCCTAGGTTTGAAATCTCGACCTCGACCCTTGATGGAGACGTGGGGAGCTCAAATGCAAGGAAGGTGGCAGACCCAATACAAGTTCCTGTTGGACCAATCACAAGAGCCCGAGCTAAGAAATTCAAGGAAGCACTAAATGGGCTGATTCACGAAACTTGGAATCAAGTAAATTTGTGCAAGCCTATTGACCTAGGCCCACGTCAGCCATAAAGGTGCATCAATTTGATCTAAGTTCTAGAAGAATTTGGATGAGTCAAGCTTGAAATCAGCTCAAATTTTGCAAGATCAAGTCTACAAAAGGATTTCAAAAACTTTTCCATTATTAGAACACATGTGGCTGATCGTTTGTGCAAGTTGTTGAAGAGCATTAATTTCACTTTCCTTTAATTGTTGGGCGTGTAAATGGCTGAATATCAGCCATTGAGACTTTCCTTTCTTTTGGTTTTTATTTTAGGCTTAAATTAGGATTAGTAGTTATGTTTGAATTTGTCAACTTTCCTTTGTAATTTTAGCCTATAAATAGGCATTTCCAATGTTAATGAATTGATTAATGAATGTTTATTTATGAGAGAGAAAATTCTTTCTTTCTTTGGTTCTTTAACGAACTACATGAACTCTTCGGATCAATCTGGACGTTTAACCCTGACTTATCAATCAAGTTTTCCATCCTTGATTGTGGCGTCTATGATATACTAAGGTTCTTGCTTCAATATAAGCAACGGGTTGCGATGACTTCCATCCAAATATGAGTAGAAACGGTCTTGGTGCCCTTTTTATTATTGATAACAGGTTTCGTCAGTATATTGGTGAGGTTCTTATCATCTGGTATCAGAGACTCGATTCTAGCCTCAGGTTAGTCTATTCTTATTTGTTTCTGAATTCTGATTTATTACTTAGGTTTTATTCTGTTCAAAAAAATAAAATAAAAAATTTTGAGTTTGTTAAATTCATAGGGTTCTTGCATCCTCGTTTGTGTTTCTTGAACTTTCTTTGGTTTGTTGACAAGGTCAAATCCGAAATTCTATTCTAGGTTGTTTTGTGAATTCTTGTTTGGGAAAGAACTTAGTGTTGGCCAAAATTTCACTTAGGGCTGATAGAGTTAGTTTTGGTTTTGGGTAACTAGTGTCTTGGGCTTCAAGTTTAGGTTGTAGCTTCTTGTTTTGTGTTTCTTGGTCTATTAGTCTTTGTTCTTAGGGAATTTCACAAAAAAAAAAAAAGAAGAAAAGAAAAGAAAAATCAAGAGGATCCGAAAATTTTTTTTTGTTTCTTTTCCTTTGTTTGAATGTCCAGGAGTCTGAATTTGACCTCACCTCGTAGTGCGAAAATCTTTCTCAAATTTTACGTGTATGGGGAAAAAAATTTGGATAGATGTTCTTGACCTTTTTGCTTCATTCTGAACTACGTATCAAAACGTGTTGTTGAATTTGTTGCCAGACAGATTTGATTGTCGTTTGTGTAATTTCAAAAGAACCGAAAGAGAGAATAAACGAGTAATAAAAAAAAGGGCAAGAGTGGTGAGAACATTCGAGGGTAAAAGCCAATTATTCGAGTGAAACACGAGTAAACTGAGTGACCAACTGATAGAGTGAAACACGTGAGGGAGAGAAGTGAGGTCCTTTATTATCTAACATTGTTTTGCAGGATTAAAAAAAAAAAGAATCCGAATCAAGAAAGAGAAGCCAAAGTTGACCTTCCATAACAAAACGTTCCAAATCTTCAGTTGCAAGCATTAATGAGGCAAATGGAACGGTTGTTGACGCGAGCACTAGAGCCCATTCATGAGAGATTAGATGAGCTTGATGCCAGAACACGTAATAGGCAGCCACAAAACATGCAAAATAGGCAGAGGGGTGGATGTGTTCTTTCGGAGGAAGATGAATTAGAAGAGTTGAAGGAATCACCGATAAATAAGGGCAAATTTAGGCGTGGAAATGGAAATAGAGAATCTAGGGACCGGGAAAACAATAATATGGGAGGTACTAAAATAAAGATGCTGCCATTCCAAGGGAAAAATGACCCTAAAGCTTACCTAAAGTGGGAGAAGAAAGTGGAGCTAGTGTTCGATTGCCATAACTACTCAGAGTTAAAGAAAGTTAAGCTTGCTGCAATTGAGTCCTCCGATTATGCAATTGTATGGTCGGATCAGTTGGTAATGAATAGGCGACGAAACCAAGAACACCCGATTGAGACATGGGAGGAGATGAAAATGGTGATGAGAAAGCGATTTGTGCCCAACCATTACTACCGAGAATTGTACAAAAAGTTGCAAGGACTTAGACAAGGAAACAGGAGTATGGAGGAATATTATCAAGAAATAGAAATAGCCATGATACGAGCCAATGTTGAAGAAGATCGAGAAGCAACCATGGCAAGATTTTTGCAAGGGCTAAATCCAGATATTCAAGATAGGGTAGAGATGCAACACTATGTAGAATTAGAAGACATGGTGCACATGGCCATCATAGTAGAGCGGCAGCTCAAGAGGAGGGGTAGTTCACGTGCAAATGTTAGCTCGGGACCTTCTTCATGGAAGCCAAATTATGGGAAGAGAGAAGAAAAATCGGTCGCTAGGCCTAAGTTTGAGCCAAAACCAGCCATGGCTAGCCCTTCAAACCAAGGTAAACATGATTCATCCACTTCTTGAAACCGTGATATTAAATGTTTCAAATGCCAAGGTAGGGGTCACATCTCAAGCCAATGTCCGAACAAAAGGGTGATGGTGTTACGGGATGACAAAGAGGTTGTTATGGATGACGAATCGAACGAGGACACCATGCCACCATTGGAGGACGTGGATGAGGAGGAGTATGCTGCCTAAGGTGAACTGTTGGTCACTCGACGAGCCCTTAGTGTGCAAGCCAAAGAGGAAGAAGAAGAGCAACGTGAGAACATTTTTCATACTAGGTGCCATGTGTGGAACAAGGTATGTAGTGTGATAATAGATGGGGGGAGTTGTACGAACGTTGCTAGCGCTACTATGGTTGACAAATTAGGGCTACCAACGACCAAACATCCTCGACCTTACAGGTTGCAATGGTTGAATAATAGTGGTGAAGTGAAGGTAACTAAACAGGTATTAATTTCGTTTCACATTGGTAGATATAAAGACAAAGTTTTGTGTGATGTAGTCCTAATGCAAGCTGGACACTTGTTACTACGTCGACCATGGCAATTTGATCATCGAGTCAAACATGATGGCTACACCAATAAATATTCTCTTGTGCACAACCAAAGACCATTTACTCTTGTACTACTGACACCTAAACAGGTTCATGAAGATCAAGTGTGGTTACAAAAGGAGAGTGAACAAAAAGGAGAGAATGAGAAAAAGAGAGAGAAAGGGAGTGAAAAAAAAGAGTATTGGAGTGTAGAGAGAGAGATCGGCTAGAGAGGGAAAAAAGATAGAGAGGCCAAGAAAAAGGAGAAAAAAGGAGAGAAAATTGAGAGAGCCAATAAAAAAGAAGATTCGGCCAATAAGGTAAAAATAGAGAGAAAAACAAACTTTTATGCAAGAGTGAGTGATGTGAGGAGAGCTTTGTTTTTTAATCAGCCGATGATTTTACTCATGTACAAGGAGGCGTTATTAACACTAACGATCTTGATTCCACCTTGCATAGTTCTGTTGTGTCTCTTTTGCAGGAATACGAGGATAGTTCTGTTGTTTCTCTTTTGCAGGAATATGAGGATATCTTTCTCAAGGAAACACCACAAGGTTTACCTCTAATCTGTGGGATTGAACATCAAATCAACTTTATACCTGGAGCTACAATTCCAAACCGACTAGCCTATAGGAGTAATCCCGAGGAGACAAAGGAACTCCAACGGCAGATAAGTGAGTTGATGGAGAAGGCGTACGTGAGAGAAAGCATGAGCTCGTATGTCGTACCAGTTTTACTTGTGCCTAAGAAAGATGGGACTTGGAGGATGTGCGTTGATTGTTGAGCCATCAACAACATCACGGTAAAGTATCGACATCCCATTCCTCGCTTGGATGACATGTTAGATGAATTGCATGGTGCTTGTGTATTTTCTAAAATTGATCTAAAAAGTGGATATCATCAAATTCGCATGAAAGAGGGAGACGAGTGGAAGATGGCTTTCAAAACAAAACAAGTTTTGTATGAGTGGTTGGTAATGCCTTTCGGTTTAACCAATGCGCCTAGCACATTTATGCGTTTAATGAACCATGTTTTGCGAGCTTTTTTTAGGAAATTTATCGTCGTTTATTTTGATGATATCCTGATCTATAGCAAAAACTTGGACGATCATATTGAACATGTGAAACTTGTTTCAAATGTTTTACGGAAGGAAAAGTTGTATGCTAATCTTAAGAAGTGTACCTTTTGCACGGATAAGCTTGTATTTCTTAGTTTTGTTGTTAGTGCTCAAGGTATACAGATCGACGAAGAAAAGGTTAGGGCTATCCAAGAATGGCCAAGTCCCACAAGCATTGGAGATGTAAGGAGTTTTCATGGACTTGCCAGCTTTTACCGACGGTTTGTAAGGGATTTTAGTACTTTGGCTCCACCACTCACAGAAGTAATCAAGAAGAACGTTGGGTTCAAGTGGGGAGAAGAATAAGAGAAGGTGTTTCAGCTTATTAAGCGTAAGCTTACTCATGCTCCTTTACTTGCTTTACCTGATTTTTCTAAAATGTTTGAAATTGAATGTGATGTTTCTGGTGTAGGTATAGGTGTCGTGCTGATGTAAGGAGGACGACCAATAATGTATTTTAGTGAAAAATTGAGTGGGTCAACACTAAATTACCCGACTTATGACAAAGAGTTGTATGCGTTGGTTTGAGCATTAAAGACTTGGCAACACTACCTATGGCCCAAGGAATTCATGATTCACACTTATCACGAGTCATTGAAACATCTGAAGGGACAAACAAAGTTCAACAAGAGGCATGCCCGTTGGGTGGAATTCATCGAGACATTTCCTTACATTATCCGATATAAGCAAGGTAAGGAGAATGTCGTTGCGGATGCACTTTCTCGTAGGTACGCATTACTTTCTATCCTTGACACTAAACTGTTTGGTTTTGAGCATATTAAGGATTTATACCCTTTAGACCATGATTTTAGTGAGGAGTATCGAGCTTGTGAGAAAAATGCAATGGGTAAATTTTATAGACATGATGGATTTTTGTTTCGGAAGAATAAGCTTTGTGTGCCTAATTGTTTTTTGAGAGATTTGTTAGTGAGGGAATCCCATGGTGGCGGATTGATGGGGCATTTTGGAATTGCTAAAACTTTAGCTGTTTTGCAGGAACACTTCTTTTGGCCACACATGAAATGGGATGTTGAAAGGATATGTGGTAGATGTGTCACATGTAGGCAAGCTAAATCGAGAGCATAACCTCATGGTTTATACACACCTTTGCCAATTCCTAGTGAGCCTTGGACTGATATTTCAATGGACTTTGTGTTAGGTTTACCTAGGACCAAACGTGGGAAGGATAGTGTGTTTATGGTTGAAGATAGATTTTCCAAGTTGGCACATTTTATTCCCTGTCATAAAACTGATGATGCGTCGCATGTTGCTAAATTGTTCTTTAAGGAGATTGTGAGAATACATGGCATGCCTAGGAAAATTGTTTTAGATAAAGATGCTAAGTTCTTGAGCTACTTTTGGAAGACTTTGTGGAGTAAGTTAGGTACTAAGCTGTTGTTTTCTACAACTTGCCACCCACAAACTGATGGTCAAACTAAGGTAGTGAATAGGACTTTGTCAACCTTATTAAGAGCAATCATCAGTAAGAACATTAAAACATGGGAAGACTGTTTACCACATGTTGAGCTTGCATATAATCGCTTTGTCCATTCTGCTACTAAGTATTCACCTTTTGAAATTGTTTATGGTTTAATCCTTTGTCACCATTGGATTTATCACCACTACCTGTTTCTGAGCGTGTTAATTTAGATGGCAAAAGGAAGGCTGACTTTGTTAAACAGATTCATGAGAAAGCAAGACTCAACATTGAGCGAAGAACGGAACAATATGCAAAGCAAGCCAACAAGGGGCGACATAAGCTGATTTTCGAACCCAGAGACTGGGTGTGGTTGCACTTCAGAAAGGAGCATTTTCCAGAACAAAGAAAGTCAAAGTTGTTACCACGGGGAGATGGTCCATTTCAAGTCCTTGAACAAATTAATGACAATGCTTACAACTTGGATTTGCCAGGTGAGTATAATGTAAGTGCTACCTTCAATGTTTCTGATTTAAGTCCTTTTTATACAGAGTCTGATTTGAGGACAAATCCTTGTCAAGAGGAGGGGAATGATGGAGACGTGGGGAGCTCAAATGCAAGGAAGGTGGCTGACCCAATACAAGTTCCTATTGGACCAGTCACAAGAGCCCGAGCTAAGAAATTCAAGGAAGCACTAAATGGGCTGATTCAAGAAATTTGGAATCAAGTAAATTTGTGCAAGCCCATTGACCCAGGCCCACGTCAACTGCAAAGGTGCATCAATTTGATGCAAGTTCTAGAAGAATCCGGATGAGTCAAGCTTGAAATCAGCTTAAATTTTGCAAGATCAAGTCTACGAAACGATTTCAGAAACTTTCTCATTATTGGCACACATGTGGCTGATCATTTGTGCAAGTTGTTGAAGAGCATTAATTGCACTTTCCTTTAATTGTTGGGCGTGTAAATGGTTGAATATCAGCCATTGAGACTTTCCTTTCTTTTGTTTTTTATTTTAGGCTTAAATTAGGATTAGTAGTTATGTTTGAATTTGTCAACTTTCCTTTGTAATTTTGGCCTATAAATAGGCGTTTTAAATGTTAATGAATTAATTGATGAATATTTATTTATGAGAGAGAAAATTCTTTCTTTCTTTGGTTCTTTGACGAACTACACGAACTCTTTAGATCAATTCGGGTGTTCAACCCTGACTTATCAATCAAGCTTACCATCCTTGATTGTGGCGTCTACGATATACCAAGGTTCTTGCTTCAATATAAGCAACGGGTCGCGGTGACTTCCATCCAAATGTGAGTAGAAACGGTCTTGGTGCCTTTTTTATTGATAACGGGTTTCGTTAGTATATTGGCGAGGTTCTTATCATTGATCTTGGCCCCAGTCCTAAATCCCAACATCGTCCCCGAATCTCGCTGCTACCGTAGTCTCGAATTCTAAATTCAACTTTGACCCCAATTATGATCCCAAATCTTGGCCTCAAATCTCAACCCTAACACTGACCCCAATCCTGATCTTAAATCTCGACCTTGAATCCCGGTCTCGAACCCAATCCTGGCCCAAAATCCCAACCTCGACCCCAACATCGACCTAAATCTTGACCTCGACCCTAAATGCCAATCGTGACCAAGGTCTTAAATCCCAACTTCGACCCGACCTTAGACACTAGTCCTCAATCCCAACCCCCATCTTGGTCATAAATCTCGTTCTTGAATCCTAACCCTAATCTCAAATCTTGACCTCAACCTTAGTCTCGAATCCCAACCTCAGACCTCAGTCTTGAATCTCATTCTAAAACTTCAACTTCCATGTCAATTTTTAATATATTTTAAATATTTTATTGATTTATTAATACACACTTTTGATTTAAATTATACAGTAGGGTCTAATACGAAGGTTTTTGGTCGTATTTGATAGCACGACTCATATTGTATTAATTTTTGATTTCATATTAATATAGTATAACACATAGATGTCATCAAATATTGTATTATGTTTAAATAATACAACATGGAGTGCTAATATGGCGTACCCAACGTACCCTTAAAGCATCAAATAATGCATTATACATGGTGGCATTTGATTGGCGACGAGCTAAAGATTCACATGTGGCGAGTTGCAACTAGGGAATAGGCAAGGCCGTAAGTGAGCCTACTTGAGGTGTGCCACACTAAAGCATGCACTATGGAAATTAATTGCTGTGTATAGGGCCGTAGCTGTTGCTTCACGCTCCTTTTTTTAACTTTGATCTAGATGCGCCTTCTAGCTTCATCTAGAGCATAATTAGACGCTTGTGCATGAGCTGAGCCTTAAGCGCGTGTGGTGAAAGTGTAGGGTAAGTCTAATTCAAATTTTTGAATTTTTAACATTTTTTTAATCCCAAATGAATTCCAAGTTGCCAAATTGCCCATCTCACCTAATTTACCTAGATAAATAAAAAATAATTAATTAAAAAAGGAAATAAAACTAATTGAAATTAAATTAACTAAACTACAAAATAAAATTAACCTGAATAAAATGAAAAACTAAATCAAAACTAAATAAAATAAATTAAAGGAAATAAAACTAAAATAAACTAAAAATCTCAAGAACTAACCTACTTTTATGCATGAACAAGTGGTAAAATAACTCTATTTGTAGAGCTATCAAGGGGAATGACCCACTCAACTTCCGAAATAGAGCTTTTCAATAGCTCGTTATAAAACACTACTACAATTGATGGACAACCCAAAATGACCAAAAATCAAACCTACCTTAGTGAGGGCACAAACAACTCATCATATATGTAAATCTAGCTGCTAGTCACCACACTCAACGCAACTAATCAACGGGTATGAAAAACAAACCAAGACTGAAGGTGGAGAGACCACCTCCTTTATTACAGACTGAATAAAAATGAAATACAAAACACCACATTTAGGCAAAAACATCACTGCCATTATTTAACAAAGAAACCAAACAAGAAGAAAATGTCAGAGTTGACGACATAAATCTGCCAAGCAAGCTGAAATACCCCAGCCATGACCTTTTGTACCAATGCCGAATTTTGTTCCCCAACCACTACACCTCTCCTCCGCCAACTCCAACTCCTTCATAAGCAGCCAATGGGCCTACCTTCCCCTACGCCCATCACCAAAGAATTGCTACATCTCCTAGATCTAATTATATATTCCACCCTAACAAAGAAAGCTACCCACCTTGCCACCATACCCATTCGGCCTTCCTTCGCCCCTAGCCATGCCACTAGAGAACAGCCATGCCACTCTTTTCGTAACACCACCAATAAAGACCCATATCCGATCTCATATATTCTAGCAGAGAAAGAAACCCACTTCACCACCCCAATACCTTGGCCACCTATCTCTTCAACCCTTGCCACTAGAGAGCAACCACGACTCCCTAATTCCATGAATCCAAATGCGACCCAACCGTCCAACACCTGATATATCCTCCATGCTCCACACCTGATGAAACTGTCGCTCCATCTGTCGAACCAAAATCAAGGTAACCAGATAGGGCCAGCCCTAGATTTAGGCCCCAAGAGGACAGAGGGCCAGTGTACGATTAAGTTTTCTCCTAAGCCCTAGTAGCGCACTCTCTAAATGGCTAGTTTTTTCCTATATTCTATTGACATAATTATAAGAACAACAAGAAACTCCATTAATGTAGAATCATTTTTGACTTGCTTTTAGACTTCTTGTCCTACACCAAGTCTTTAATGTTTAAGAACCAATTTGGTAAAGCCTAAAAATACTCTGGTTTTTCTCTCACAATGAAGTTCTAACATCTCAAGTATCACAACATGATCTCCTCAAATAAACAAATGCTAGATATGAAAATGGACTAAATATAGGTTGGATCGGATCATGATCTAACATGAATTTTGATTTTTGCTACCAAAGATCTACATTTTGAACTGAATCCAAAACTTCAATTGTTAATTTCCAGAACCGTGCAGACAAAAGTACTAGAATTATGACAACCATATTCCCTTGAGGGAAAGAAAACTAAGAAATGGTGGGTTATGCAGTCCTACATCGTCTAAGAATGGACATAGGTAGTGGTTTATAAGTAATGACACCAACTCCTAATGTATGAGGTCTTTTGGGGTGAAGCCCAAGAGCAAAACTATAAAGGTTTAGGCCCAAAGTGGACAATATTATACCAATTGGAGGTGCGGGTCATTACAGATGGTATCAGAGCTTTGACTCAGCCGGAAGTGTGGCCAACAAAGACATTTGGCCCCCAAAGGTGGGGTGATTATAACAACCATAATTCCCTTGAGGCTAAAAGGGCCAAGAAAAGGTGGGCTGTATAGTCCCACATCGCCTAGGAATGGTCATAAGTAGCGGTTCATAAGTAATGACTCCACCTCCCAATGGTATGAGGCCTTTTAGGGTGAAGCCTAAAAAGCAAAATTGTGAGAGCTTAGACCTAAAGCGAATAATATCATACCAAATGGAGGTGCGGGATGTTACAGATGGTATCAGAACCTTGACCTAGCCAGAAGTGTGGCCAACAAGGATGTTGGATCCCCAAAGGTGGGGTGATTGTGACAACCATAATTCCCTTGAGGCAAAGAGAACCAAGAAAGATGGTTGTGTAGTCTCATAGTATGTAACGTCCTGAAATTTATTTGATGTTAATGTAATGTAAATGGTGGATTAGTGTGCCATAATTAACGTTTTAACATTTATTAGACTATTTGGTTGGATTTTTGAAATTTTGGTTGTTTTGTTAAATTAATGAATTCGAAGGATTTCTTATTGTTTCAAAATAATGTTTTGAGTTTTAAAACACAACAATTTGTAAAATGTTAAAAATACTCCGTTTTGTAAAACCGTGGGCGGCACATGGTTTTCGCACAGTAAAACCGCCCACCGATTTTCTCTATTTATTTCCTTCCTCTCTCTCTCCTCTCATTCACTCTCCGGTTCTCTCTCTCTCCCGCTCTCTCTCTCAATTTCTCTCTCGGTAGCCTCTCTCTCTCTCTCTAATTTCTTCACAAATTTTGAAACCACATTCGAATCCAAGCTTCGGGTTAGTGAGGAGGAAGCTCGGGGACGTGATTCGGCAACCGAGATCGCGGATTGAAGCTTCGATTGAGGTTAGATTCGAAATTTCTAAACTTTTTACAAAATTTCCAATTTTGTGTGTTTTTGAAATCTAAGTTTGTTTAAGCTTAGAAAATCGTGGATTTGTGTTAAATGAACTTAGAACAACTAGAATCTAAGCCTAGATTGAAGAAAAATGGATTGAATTCAAGATTTTTCATTTTTCTCCTCTTTTTCTCATTTTCAGATCTTTGAGGATTTTGAGTTTAAATGTTGTTTAAATGATTCCAAACATGTTCTAGAATGTTTTTCTATCAACTATAGTTGTTTTTCATGCCTGGGATTTGAGAAAAACAGGTTAGAAACAAGATTTGGATTTTGGGGATCGAGAAACCCGTGGCTGGGATTTCTGGGTTTTCCCAGTTTGGCAGGCCAAAGTTCATGTTCGGCAGGCCGGAGTGATGATTGGCAGGTCGGTGTTCTTCCGACCGGCAGGTCGAATCTGGGGAAATGTTCGGCAGGCCGAACCTTGTTTCCAGCAGGCCGAACTGTACAGTTCGGCAGGCCGAAGCAGGGCGTCCGGCAGGCCGACCGAGGCATGGAAAATTTTGTGATTTTTACCCGTTTTCACTGTTTTGAACCCTGATTTAAATCCCAACCTTATAGGATGATTTTAAAGGTACAAATGGCACACTAGGACATCATGAAATGATTTAGTAACATAGAATGTCTCGAACTAGATATTGATCGACTTAGTTTGTATCTAGGATCGTTCGTGGTTTCGTGGAGCTAACGTATAGCGGATCGGAATTACGGTGTGGGGTACCGGCACGAGTATTGAGGTAGAACTTCTATCCTATTTCTTTGGTAGCCTGGTTTTGAAATGATTTGGCTTTGAAAATGATTTCTATCAAAATGTTTTCAACGGTTGTTTGAAAATGGTTTTATCGGTTATATTTTAATATACCGTGATTATGAAATGAATTTCATAATAAATGTAATTGACAACACTCGGTAATTGGGTCTTGAATGATAATGATAATAAACACATGGGCATGATGCCATATCAGAGATCGGGTCATGTAGCGATCGACCTTGGGGGCAGGTCCCGAAACCCAGCTGGGCCACTACGGTGGTGATTTCATGGTTTGCCCAGGTAAAAGTAAATTGGTGTTTTGATTTGACGAGTAGACTGTTCTGTGTCAGGACGGTTTTACTCAAATTGTTTATTTATTTATTTATTTAAGTTTCCTTTGAATAACTTCTAATAAGGCTGTGTTCCTTTGCGTTAAACTATTTTATAAAACATAGTCCTACTGAGCTTTTCGCTCACGTTTTATTGTTTTAAATTTCTCCTAGGTGGTTTCCCCTTTAGGTTTGGAGAAGATTCTTCGGACTGAACTCAGGAGCAATAGGAGAATTTATTTATATTCTGTATTTATTTAATCAAGGCATGTAAGACTTAACTTTATTTGTACTTGGACTGTAATTGTATTTATGATATTGTCAGATCCATGTGTGTGCATAAGTTGTGGGTTGTGGAACCCATATTCGTGGTTTTTATTCAATTATTATTATTTGCTAAATATTGATAAATTCATTTATCAAATGTGGTGGAAAATCTCTTTATTTCTTACTTAATTGGATTCTTAAACACTTAATTTTAATTAAATTCTCTTTTAATTAATCTAAATATTCCACCACGTCACCTCCCGTACTCTGGGACGTGATAGAATGGTATCAGAGCTCAAGGTTATGAACCTTGAGAATTGTACACACATAGGTTTGACAATGAAATACCTCTGACAGTCCAAATTTTGTTTTCAGAAGTGAGAGAATGGCACCTAGACGTCGTTCGACTGCTGATGCCGAGTTCGGAAATGATGAGAGCATGATGAGGTCTATGTTTGCGGCTTTCCGGCAGATGGCAGCCAGGGCTAGACCGGAAGACTCCAGTGTTGGTAGTCGGCATGCTTTCTTTAAAGAATTTCGACGGGCGTCTATTTCGACTTTTGATGGCAATGGGGATCCGTAGTTAGCTGAATATTGGTTGGATTCGATCTTGAAGCATCTAGATACTCTTGGTGTGCCTGAGGAGTATCGTGTGGAGTTTGCGGCGTATAAGCTCGAGGGTGGCGCCAACACCTGGTGGAAACAAACTAAGCGTCTGGAGCGCGGTGGCGATATCAGTTGGGACAAGTTCGAGGAGCTGTTCTATGATCGGTATTTTCCGCAGGGATATAGAGACCAGAAAGCAGCTGAGTTTTATAGATTGTAGTAGGGTGATTTATCAGTTCGGGAGTATGAGGCGAAGTTTAATGAGTTGGCTAGGTTTGCTCCATCAACTGTGGCATCGGAGTGTGAGAAATGCATCAAGTTTCAGGAAGGACTCAAGGCTCCTATTCGGTGGCAGTTGGTTGCTCTACGGCTTAGGAGTTTCGGAGAGCTTGTGTCATCGGCGATCTCCGTGGAGAATGATTATGTGCAGTATTGTGAGGACCGAGCCAAGGCTTCAGGAGGACCGTAGAGGAGTGGCAAGAAGAGCATTAGTAGTCGTCCAGCTCTGGGGAAAGGCAAGCAAGGCGGTGCGACCAGTGGCAGCAACAGTTCGTCTGGCAGCGGGCGCAGCAACCCCTACAGCTTTCATTGTCATTTCTGTCAGCAGCCCGGACACATCAAGAGGAATTGCCCGATCAGGAGTGCTCGTCTTGGATCGCAGACCGGGGAGGATGCCAGTCGTTCATCTCAGCCTCAGCCTCAGACCCTACCTCCGCCTCCGCAGTACCCGCAGTTGCAGTATCCGTAGTTTTCTCCTCAGCAATTCTCACATCCGGCACGGGGGCAGCAGCCGCAGTATTTTCAGCGCAGTGTTCCTCAGTATAGAGCACCGAGTACAGGTAGTGTGCAGTCGTCTCCATCTCAGCAGCATCGGCCGAGTAATCCAGGACCCAGTAATGTTGGTAGAGGAAAAGGAAAAGCGCCAGTACAGGTTCATGCAATGGCATCTGGAGGGTTAGATTCTCAGACTGGTAACGCGGTTGTCGATGGTATGATTTTGGTTTCCAGATCTTTAGCTCGCGTTTTATTTGATACCGGTGCCTCTCGTTCTCTCATTTCGAGTTCTTTTGTACATGCCTTGGGATTAGAAGTAGAAGAGTTTAATGAACCCCTAGTTATAACTTCTCCCTTGGGGCGGGTGTGTGTAAATTGTATGTGTAAATCTTGTAAAATAAAGATTGGGGATGAGATTTTGAAAAGTGATTTGATTGTACTCCCCATGAGCTCCTATGATGTGATCTTAGGGATGGACTGGTTGTCCAGGTATAGTGTAGTTGTGGACTGCCAACTTAGAAAAGTGACCCTAGTGTTTGATAGGGGGACGGTAATCACTTACCAGGGTGGTGGTGATTGGCTAATGAGTGAGCGCCTTATGAAGTCATGTCTAGGAGGGCGAAGGAATCTAGATTGTTTTGCTTTTCTTGCCAATCTAGATTGCGAGCCCTATGTTTCGAGTAGTAGTGTAGCGATTTCGGTGGTTGATGAGTTCGAGGATGTTTTCCCCAACAAGTTATCAGGGTTGCCACTACATCGGGAGATTGAGTTTGGTATCGAGTTGTTTCCAGGGACATCACCAATTTCTATGGCACCTTATCGGATGGCGCCGGCAGAAATGAAGGAATTAAGGAAGCAACTTCAGGAGCTTGCAGATAAAGGATATATTCAGAATAGCACATCTCCGTGGGGAGCACCAGTTTTGTTCGCTAAGAAGCACGATGGGACTCTCAGGTTATGTGTGGATTATCGGCAGCTGAATCGTGTTACGGTGAAGAACAAGTATCCTTTGCCTAGGATTGATGAGCTATTTGATCAGTTGGGAGGTTCGCGATACTTCTCAAAGATTGATTTGCGTTCAGGTTATCATCAGCTCAGGATCAAGGAAGAGGATGTTCCCAAGACAGCATTTAGGACTCGGTATGGGCACTTCGAGTTTCTGGTCATGTCTTTCGGGTTGACAAATGCTCCGGCAGCTTTTATGGATCTGATGAACAGGATATTTAGACCGTATCTGGATCAGTTTGTGATCGTGTTCATCGATGATATTCTTGTGTATTCTAAGACTTGGGAGGAGCATGAGCAGCATCTTCGGATCGTGCTTCAGACTCTTGCGGGAGCACCAGTTGTATGCTAAGAGGGAAAAATGTGAGTTCTGGTTGACCGAGGTCAAGTTTTAGGTCATGTCATCTCGGAGCATGGTATTTCAGTGGATCCATCCAAGATTGAAGCTATATTGGAATGGGAACGACCAAGGAATGTAGCGGAGATTCGCAGCTTCTTAGGTCTTGCTGGATATTACAGGAAATTTGTAAAGGATTTTTCGAAGATTGCAGCTCCGTTGACGAGATTGATCAAGAAAAACGTCAGGTTTGAGTGGAATGAAGATTGTGAGCTTGCTTTTCAGGAATTGAAGAACCGGTTGACTTCAGCTCCAGTGTTGATTATTCCTAGCAGTGATGAGCCGTATGAGGTTTATGCTGATGCTTCAGGGCGTGGACTTGGATGCGTGTTGATGCAGCATGGTCGTGTAGTTGCGTACGGATCGAGACAGCTACGACCTCACGAGCGGAATTATCCTACTCACGATTTAGAGCTTGCAGCGATGACCTACGCGCTGAAGATTTGGAGATGTTACTTGTATGGAGCATCGTTTCAGGTCTTCTCCGATCACAAGAGTTTGAGGTATTTGTTCACTCAGAGGGATCTCAATCTGAGGCAGCGCAGATGGGTGGAGTACATGGAGGATTATGATTTCGCTTTGCAGTATCATCCCGGGAAAGCTAATGTGGTCGCGGACGCGCTTAGCAGGAAGTCTTCAGGGGTTCTCGCTTGTTTGATTTTTGAAGACTGGAGCAGGGATGCGACAGTGAGTGAGTATCGGCTACTGTATCATGAAGATGGTGATCGAGTTTCGTTATATCATGTGGAAGCGACTCCAGCTCTTGTTCGGATGGTGAAGCAAAATCAGTGGCAGGATCGGCATTTGCAGGGGATTTGGTCGCAGATTCAGAACGGAGAGCAGTTCGAGGAATGGAGCGTGCATGCAGATGGATCGTTGTACTTCCGGGAGCGTCTTGCAGTTCCAGTTATCGCCGAGGTGACGAAAGCCGTTCTAGACGAAGCCCATAGGTCTCAGTTTGCTATTCATCCGGGGAACACCAAGATGTATCGTGATTTGAAGAGGCAGTATTGGTGGAGAGGCATGAAGAAAGACGTTCGAGAGTACGTGGCCAAGTGTTCGAACGTGTCTTCAGGTGAAAGCTTGAGCATCAGAAGCCTGCAGGTCAGCTTCAGCCGCTTCCTATTCCAGGGTGGAAATGGGAGCATGTGACGATGGATTTCCTCACAGGTTTGCGAGGACGGAGCAGCGGCACGATGCAGTTTGGGTTGTGGTCGACAGGTTGACGAAAATCGGTGCGTTTCATTCCGTTTAGGTCGACGTGTTCTAGGAAGATTCTCGGGGAGTTGTATATGCAGAACATTGTGAGGTTGCATGGAGTTCCTTTATCCATCACCTCTGATCGAGACACCAGGTTTAATGCTAAGTACTGGAGGAGTTTTCAGGAAGCTTTGGGTACTAGATTTGAACTTCAGTACGGCGTTTCATCCTCAGACTGATGGGCAGTCTGAGCGGGTTATTCAGGTTCTCGAGGATATGTTGCGTGCTTGTGCGTTGGACTTCGGCGGGAATTGGAAGCAATGTTTGCATTTGGCGGAGTTCGCGTACAACAACAGTTATCAGGCGAGTATCGGTATGGCACCATTTGAGGCATTGTATGGGCGACCGTGTTCGGTCACTTGTGTGTTGGGCCGAGCCAGAAGATAGAGTTATTCTTGGGCAGATGAGATTCGTGACAGCAACGAGAAAGTCGCGGTGATTCGGGATCGGTTGAGAGCAGCTCAGAGTCGGCAGAAGAGCTACGCAGATAGGAGACGTAGGACCTTAGAGTTCGCGGTTGGAGATTTTGTTCTCTTGAGGGTGTCACCTCGTAAGGGAACTATGCGGTTCGGAGTGAGTGGGAAGCTCAGCGCCGAGGTATATTGGGCCGTTCGAGATCACTCAGCGTGTTGGTGTGTCGCTATCGGCTTGATCTTCCGCCCGAACTTTCTTATGTGCAACGATGTGTTTCATGTGTCGATGCTTAGGAAGTGTCCACCTGAGTAGGGTAAGATAGTATCGTTCACAATGTACAAGTTCAGGAGGATACGACGTACGAAGAAGTGCCGATTCAGATTATCGACGGAAAGTGATTAGCTTGCGTCGTCGTGAGATACCGTTGGTAAAGGTCGTGTGGCAGCATCACGGGGTTGATGAAGCCACTTGGGAATTAGAGTCGAGTATGCGGGAGCTGTATCCGCATTTGTTTTGTTTTTGAGATGAGTTGTAAATTTGAGGACGAAATTTCTTTTAGGGGTGGAGAGTCTGTAACGTCCCGAAATTTATTTGATGTTAATGTAATGTAAATGGTGGATTAGTGTGCCATAATTAACGTTTAACATTTATTAGACTATTTGGTTGGATTTTTTGAAATTTTGGTTGTTTTGTTAAATTAATGAATTCAAAGGATTTCTTATTGTTTCAAAATAATGTTTTGAGTTTTAAAACACAACAATTTGTAAATGTTAAAATACTCCTGTTTGCAAAACCGTGGGCGGCACATGGTTTTCGCACAGTAAAACCGCCCATCGATTTTCTCTATTTATTTCCTTCCTCTCTCTCTCCTCTCATTCACTCTCCTGGTTCTCTCTCTCTCCTCTCTCTCTCTCAATTTCTCTCTCGGCCGCCTCCTCTCTCTCTCTAATTTCTTCACAAATTTTGAAACCACATTCGAATCCAAGCTTCAGGTAGCGAAGGAGGAAGCTCGGGGACGTGATTCGGCAACCGAGAATCGCGGATTGAAGCTTCGATTCGAGGTTAGATTCGAAATTTCTAAACTTTTTACAAAATTCCAATTTTGTGTGTTTTTGAAATCTAAGTTTGTTTTAGCTTAGAAAACCGTGGATTTGTGTTAAATGAAGCTTAGAACAACTAGAATCTAAGCCTAGATTGAAGAAAAACTGGATTGAATTCAAGATTTTTCATTTTTCTCCTCTTTTCTCATTTTCGGATTTTGAGGATTTTGAGTTTAAATGTTGTTTAAATGATTCCAAACATGTTCTAGAATGTTTTTCTATCAACTATAGTTGTGTTTCATGCCTGGGATTTGAGAAAACAGGTTAGAAACAAGATTTGGATTTTGGGAGCGAGAAACCCGTGGCTGGGATTTCTGGGTTTTCCCTAGGGAAGTTCATGTTCGGCAGGCCGGAGTGATGATCGGCAGGCCGGTGTTCTTCCGACCGGCAGGCCGAATCTGGGAAATGTTCGGCAGGCCGAACCTTGTTTCCGGCAGGCCGAACTGTGCAGTTCGGCAGGCCGAAGCAGGGCGTCCGGCAGGCCGACCGAGGCATGGAAAATTTTTGTGATTTTTACCCGTTTTCACTGTTTTGAACCCTGATTTAAATCCCAACCTTATAGGATGATTTTAAAGGTACAAATGGCACACTAGGACATCATGAAATGATTTAGTAACATAGAATGTCTCGAACTAGATATTGATCGACTTAGTTTGTATCTAGGATCGTTCGTGGTTCCGTGGAGCTAACGTATAGCGGACGGGATTACGGTGTGGGGTACCGGCACGAGTATTGAGGTAGGACTTCTATCCTATTTCTTTGGTAGCCTGGTTTTGAAATGATTTGGCTTTGAAAATGATTTCTATCAAAATGTTTTCAACGGTTGTTTGAAAATGGTTTTATCGGTTATATTTAATATACCGTGATTATGAAATGAATTTCATAATAAATGTAATTGACAACACTCGGTAATTGGGTCTTGAATGATAATGATAATAAACACATGGGCATGATGCCATATCAGAGATCGGGTCGTGTAGCGATCGACCTTGGGGGCAGGTCCGAAACCCAGCTGGGCCACTACGGTGGTGATTTCATGGTTTGCCTAGGTAAAAGTAAATTGGTGTTTTGATTTGACGAGTAGACTGTTCTGTGTCAGGACGGTTTTACTCAAATTGTTTATTATTTATTATTTAAGTTTCCTTTGAATAACTTCTAATAATGTTGTGTTCCTTTGCGTTAAACTATTTTATAAAACATAGTCCTACTGAGCCTTTCGCTCACGTTTATTGTTTTAAATTTCCCCTAGGTGGTTTCTCCTTTAGGTTTGGAGAAGATTCTTCGGACCGAACTCAGGAGCAATAGGAGAATTTATTTATATTCTGTATTTATTAATCAAGGCATGTAAGACTTAACTTATTTGTACTTAGACTGTAATTGTATTTATGATATGTTCAAATCCATGTGTGTGCACAAGTTGTGGGTTGTGGAACCCATATTCGCGGTTTTTATTCAATTATTATTATTTGCTAAATATTTATAAATTCGTTTATCAAATGTGGTGGAAATCTCTTTATTTTCTTACTTAAGTGATTCTTAAACACTTAATTTTAATTAAATTCTCTTTTAATTAATCTAAATATTCTGCCACGTCACCTCCCGTACTCCGTGGGCGTGACACAATATCAAAGCCTTGACCCGGACATAGGTAGTGGTTCATAAGTAATGACACCACTTCTTAATGATATAAGCCTTTTGGGGTGAAGACTAGAGCAAAACTGTAAAAGCTTAGGCCCAAAGCAGATAATATTATACTAAGCAAAGGTGCAGGTCGTTACAGATGGTATCAGAGCCTTGACCCAACCAAAAGTATGACCAACGAGGACATTGGGCCCCAAAGGTAGGGTGATTGTGACAACCATAATTTCCTTGAGGTGAAGAGACCAAGAAAAAGTGAGTTGTACAGTCCCGCATCGCCTAGGAATGGTTATAGGTAGTGATTCATAAGTTATGACATCACCTTCCAATGGTATGAGGCCTTTTGGGGGTGAAGCTCAAAAAGCAAAACCGTGAGTGCTTAGGCTCAAAGCGAATAATATCATACCAATCGAAGGCGCAGGTCGTTACAGGAACCGTTCATACAAATGGTTGACACTCTATGTAAACTTTGCATTGTGTTGACAGACGACCAAAACCTATCATTCAAATAAATTTAAACTAGAAAAGCATTATTTGTTATTTAAACAAGAATATCTAACTCAATTTGAATATGGTCTGCAAAAGCCTCATTTGAACAAACAAATAAGTCAAAAGACTTTTCGAGTTGATCTAAGATGACCCTAATCTACCTTGAATTTTGAATTTCTGTTGCCAAAGATCCATAATTTGAACTCAATCAGGAACACCAACTATCAATTTCCAGGATCGTGCAAAGAGAGTACTAGAATGGTATGGATAGATCGTTAACACTCTTAGAAAACTTTGTACCATGTAACAGATGACCAAGACTAGCCATTCAAATAAAGTTGAACGCAAAAAAAAAAAAAAAAAACATATCTGTGAGTTAAAAAGTAAGAATATCATACTTTTATTTGAATATTATATGCAAAACCTACATTTAAACAAACAGATAAGTTTAAAAACCATCTAAGTTAATCTAAAAGAACCTAGATTCAATTAAAAACAAGAAATTGAAATTTAAAACGTAATCTTTCCAAAACAAATTCAAATATTTACAAAATCAAGCTTGAAAGACTGAATCCATATTCAAAAATAAAACCAACCCAAAAACTAAGAATAAACATAATCTTATAATTTAAACTCAAATCCTAATTTATCAAATCTAATAAAATTAGCAGAAAATTAAGTTAAAAATAAAATGTTTTGAGAGCTTAATAGTCAACAAAATAACTTAGTATTGAAAATCCTAACACTTACAATTAGAAGATATGATTTGTTTTCTAATTAAGTTTGGCCGGGGAGGAAATTTCTATTCACGTTTCTAGAGTAGGAAAACAACATGGCCAATTGTCCGTGCGAAGTATTAGAAAGATTTGCCTTGTCGTTGGGTGAGGATTTGTACTGGGTCGATCGAAGTGGGCCACCCGATTTATTATTTTTCTTCTTCTTAAGGACAATGCTGCCCATTAAAGTAAATTTGAACTCCAACTTGCAACGATGAATAGACTGAAAATAATGAGAAACGACAACAAACCACTGGACCTGC
The DNA here is from genome assembly GCA_025403435.1 of Artocarpus heterophyllus. NCBI lineage: Eukaryota > Viridiplantae > Streptophyta > Magnoliopsida > Rosales > Moraceae > Artocarpus > Artocarpus heterophyllus. Next base: position 23,856,266 of record CM046340.1, on the reverse strand, counting down.
ATGACTGACAAATGATGAAAAACGACAATAAACTGCATGACTGAAAAATGATGAGAAACAACAACAAACAACTAGACCTGCATGATGATGGAGGATAAGAAACATCCCGAGGGTAGGGCCGAAACCCTCGAGTCAATTATTTTATCAAGAGAATTGATTACACTACACAAACATTATAATGCAATATGTTTTTTTTTTTTTTCCATTTTTTATGAATCCAAGAAAAAAAGCTCCAATCCGTTGTTAAAAAGATAATCTCTCATCTTAATTAACTGCAAGTTGGTAGGAAAGGCCAGAAAATGGATTATTTAATGGAAGTTCTCTTCCTGTTTATCATAATCATTTTAAGTTGAAAGAAATAGATAGGACAAACTAGATATATACACGCACAATTTATTTTTCATATTCGTTAGGTAGCTGTATGATGGAGGAAACTACCTAACAAATTGAGTAGGAAACAAGAATACTAATTGTAAATTATAAAGCATATAGATTAAATGGCCGGAAAAGGACTCTATAAAGGCATGATAGGATAGAAACAAGACATCAATGACAAATTGAAATTAACAACTCACTATGGAAGTTTCAGTTTTCTAATTTAAAATAAGATTGCAATTTGTACGTCAATCCACATGTAATGTACATATATATATGCGCACTTTTATCACCTGGATGCTATAGTCTTTTAAAACCTGGTCCTGATCAGGAAAAATTTCAGCTCAAAATGATTTGGTTATCATATTTTCTCTTATAAAATTTGAATTGTTACATTGTTGTAATTTGAACTAACAATTCATGCCCATGATACAAATGCCCTCATAAATAATTACAATAACATTGAAAGGGATTGTGCCCCGTATCTTGAAGGCTGCAGCTATGTTTTCTTTTTTGGTCATCTTAATGAAAATCCCAAAAGAACAAGCTCAAATACAAAATTCCAAAACCATTAACTAAACAAGAGGGTGACTGCACGGTATCTTCAAGGCTGCAGCTATGTTTTCTTTTGTTGGTCATCTTAATGAAAATCCCAAAAGATCAAGCTCAAATACAAAATTCCAAAACCATGAACTAAACAAGAAGGTGACTTTACAAGAAAAGATTCCTTTTATGGTTGTAGACATAGTTTAGCAATAATTTCACAAATAACACCCCACTACATGGTGTAGAGTTTAAATCATCCCGTCTGAAATTTGAAAAAAGAAAAATATCCTTTCTTTGTCTACACTTTTCGTTCTGTGAAATCTTTCCCCCAACTAAGTCCAATTTTCCATGGTTTTAGGAATTAGACTGGAAATTAAAGGAGATCGTAGTACTATTTACAAGACCACATTTTAGCTTTAGCGTTTGCTAATCAACTAAGTGTACAAGCTAATACTACATCCTCCTTCTGTTGTTTTGAGGCGACGAAAGTCGTTCAACCAAAATGTCCAAAGCTTCCTTCATCCACCAGTGCAGACATACTTCTCTTGCTTCAGCAGCAGTCATCTGTAACATATATAGTTCTTATCTAAGTTAATATTCTTTATATGCCTAATAATTAGTTCATACTAAGACATTATGGTGTCATGTAGAACATTACAAAAGACGTGAATTTTAGTGACTAATAATTCTTGTAACCAAAACTATAAAAATTCGTCACTAAAATTATGAGAATTTTAAATGGTCTGTCTAAACAATGATTTAAATTGTCCCGTGGCTATAATTATCGTTTAGACAAACAATTATTATGAATAAAAGGTTGTATCTAAAACCCTTTTTTGTGTAGTTTTTGATCTTATATTTATTTTTGAATGTTAAAAAAATGTCAAACGGCGAGCAACAATATTAGTATTGTGACGCACCCATATTCTACGCCGGACATTTTTCTCCGGCCATAGATCAAGCTGCTCCGTAACGAGCAAAGGAAACATGTAGCCTTCATAGTATGTACCACGGCTTTTGCTAATGAAGCTCCACTTGCCCAATTCACGCTGCCATGCAGAAAAATTATATATTTCAAAAACTCTAATTGACTAACTAAAAATTAAGTACTACTCCGTGTAATCAATTAATTTACTTTAATGTCAATAATTCTTTTTTATATATATTTAATAGACTATAATTACCTCAACATTCCCGAGTACCCCAGCTTCTTCCAAAGATTCGAGAAGCTGCTTCTTCCAGAGACTCGTCAACCTCCCAACCACCCTTATAGATATATAACCATTTGATTAATTTAATGACACGTGTTAAGGTTAATTCATGCATGCATAATAATCAAGAAAAACTATTTAATTGTTTCCTATCTTTCTTTTTTTTTTAAATATTCATGATGATAATATACATTTACTGTGTTTAGGATAGACATAATTTGATACATCTATGTTGTTTAACTATATTTTTTAATTATTGCATCAATGTCCGCCTGATGAACAAGAAAATCAAAATTTGGATCTGCCTGTCGACGACGTCTAGATCTAACTCGCACAAGCTTTTTAATTTTCTGTCTTTTTTTCCTTCTTTTTTTAGAAAGACAGAAGGAGAAGAAGAAGAAGATGTAAAATTAAATTAAAAAATGAATTATTGATCGAGAATGAGATTCATATATTGTAAATATGTGTTAAATACCTTGGGGAACATCAATCCTTTGCCTTTTTGCGAACTGATAACAAGGACTTCCAATTCATTGCAGATGTTACCATCATTCCCTTTTTTGTATCTGTAAGGTATACACCTGCAGGAATAATATTAATTCACATAATTAGAAACATTATTAGGCAAAATCAATCTGAGCTCGAGATGATCAGCTGAATATTTAATATTATTGTAATTAAATTGATTATGAACGCGTACTATCGATGATCAATATTGACTTTTCTTTGATCAAGAAGATAACATTGACATGTCTATATGTAAAGTGGGACCCATGTACCATTTTTTTCCATTACAAGAAATAAACCCCAGAAAAACAAATTGAAATTAAAGAAAAAAGAAAAGAAGAAATTACACACCCTACAACTTGGCGGCGGCCCATATGATTATACCTCTGCAACTCCCTCCCCGTCCGAGAAACCACACAAGTCATCTTTTATATATATGTGTGTGTGTGTGTGTGTATTTTCAGATCAAGATATATATCAAAAGATCAAAAACTCCAGAATCCCAATACAAAAGACGTATATAAGCATATGCAGAAGATATATGTGGATGATATTGATCACTTTCAAAGAAAGCCCAGAGACCAATGGTGTTACAACTATATGAAAATCGTGAACCGGAAAAAACCCTAATTAATTAGTTTAATCCAGCAAGAAAAAAGAAAAAGGATGAGATATGAGAACAGAAAAGACAATAACTAAAAATGGGTGTCCAAAACTTCACGTTTTAGAGGCAACAAAGGGTTGTTGTTAGCCTGGCAAAAACGGACAACATATATAGGCAAAACTTTTTGAGGGGCATAGTTGAGAAATTAAAACAAACACAAAAGAAAAAGAAAAATGATTGATGTGTGATATATATATATATATATATTGGGTAGAAAAGCAGAAAACGGGTAATGTAAAATTTATTACGTTTGCAATATTGCAAACATATAAGAGCGCCGTGAATGAGTACGCCTTATTTTCTTTTATAATTAAATGAAAAATAATGAATATGAACCAATAATGTTAATATATAATTATATTTATTATTGTTTACGTCCTCGTCGGCCTTTTTTTCTCTGGGGTTGATGAGCTTTCTGAGTCATTTCCCCAACAACACTTCGTTGTCGTTATCCGACTGTACACGCGGCGATTTTCTAATGGTTATCTTGAAGCGCGAGTTGACTTTGAAGAACATGCTCACGTGTATTAATGACGGGCCGAAAAGAATTTAAAGAGATCTAAAATTGTTTTGGTCAATTATTTTGGAATTACTCTCTGCTTATATTAAATATATACATTATGGCTAAGAGCGATTGGAAATTACCATAAATTCAAAAGGCCATGTAAACAATTGGCCTTTTTTTTCTTTAATTGGGAATAAGGGATGATTCGAACTCTATTACTTACAGTAAAATCGGATATGACATTACCGTTTTGTTGTGCTTGCAATCATATAATTTTTATACGTTACATTTCTTAAACTTAAAATGTCAGTTAGAATTGAAGTTTAAACAGAAATTTTGTAATAATATGTGGGTGTTTCTTTGATGTGGTTATGAATCAATTGTTATGTATAACATCAGCTTACCTTTTTGTTGCAGAAATTTTACTTAACAGATTCTCTATCTTTAGTCATAGAAGTTGTTTCTTTCTTTTACTAATTTTTTATTTTATTTTGGTTGGTAAGGAGCTCTGTTAAGTTACCCTCAAGTACTCTATGCTTCACATGCCTAACGCCTCTTTAAATTGATAGTAACCTATTTGTTTCCCCGACCTTTGTGTCTAGAACTAGTGAAGTTAATTGTGAATATTTTCTTTTATTTTCATTCTCTTTCTATGATTTTGTTGCCGCGTTTACGCTTTATTGTTTACAAACTAGCAAAGGATATATCAGTGAGAAGATGCATATGTTAATATTAATTTTGTTTGAAAAATTAAAATTAACTCTTGGTGTAATAATTCTCTGTAGGAGAAAACGGATAAAATCATTTGTCATTGTCTTGGTGACACGAGCTCTACCCCAGACATTTTCTTTTTAAAGCAGAATGCCACATACTTTTTGCATAGAACTAAGTATAACTTAAACCCTTAACCTATAACTTAATAATTAATTAAGTTGTCCTCACTTATACTGTCCCGAGACAAGTAAGAAAACCAATAATTAACACTTTTTCAAAGAAACACTATCCTATTGTTGGGTCGTTTTGTCACCTCTCTCAATCATCTTAAATCATTTATTCTCATCTCATCACGTTATTCACCGTCGCTCAATTAATTATAGATGTACGTAAATTTATGTTTGTTCTTCTTGTTCCAGTTTTTGTTTTTTTGCCCCAGTAGAGCTTGATCTAGTCATGTATGCATACCAACATAGTGACAAAGCCAAGATTTTTTTATTAGGGGACTAATACTTACTATAAAAGTTTAACCAAAATTAACATTTTTTTGTTAGGAGACTAATACTTACTATAAAAGTTTAACCAAAATCAACAGTACTTAATAATGTTTTATAATTTTGTTATCAGAGTTCGCGTACATTGAAAATATTGGATAATTATTTAATTTTTAAAGCCATTTGAAGATGTCTTTTTCAATAAACACAAATAAAGTATTACTTTTTCAATAAAAAAAATGTAATCATTTATTAATCAATTTCTCATTCGATTGCATAGCTAATTTTTCACAACATTTATAAAAAAAAAAACTTTAATATTATATCTTGTATTGTACGGGTTGGTTTCATTCTTTTTTTTTTCTTTTCCTGTCAAAGCTCTTTAAGGATTAGGCTAATGTTAGGCACTAAAGTGAAAATTTGAAATTATTTGGCATGGTCATTTATATATTTAACTTTTTAGCGGGAACTTTGTGTAAATTTTAGTAACTTTTGGGATATATAAATTATATGTCTATAAATTATATAGAAAAAGAAAGTTGAGGGGAGCCCGCCAGGTCCTTTTTGACTTCTGTGTCCACGTACATACATTCATACATGTACACAGATATGCGTGCATGTATGTGTGTATTTAGCATAAAATTAACCGGCACATATAAGTATTTGGCTGACTCTTGCGTCATTGAAAATAAAACTATATGGGCTGGTGATTCTATTCAGGAATCTCTTTTTACTTTCTATGTCCCCTTCTAGATACACACCTTATAAAAACTTAGAGCCCGTTTAGTTCGAGTATTTAAATAGAGTATTTGAATAAAATTTAAATTTTTGTGAGAGAAAATACTGTAGTAAAATGATTCGAACCACAAAACAAACAGGCCCTTAGAAACCGTTAAATTTACATTCTACACAAGTCCAACGTTCAAAAAATTACTCCAAATTATTTTTATAAGATTATTAATTCTTGACAACTTTATTTTTTTCGCACCCATCATTTGATTTTTTCCATTTTAATTCGTTACTTTTATATTATCATTTCTAGGTCTCCTTATATTTTTTGGTTGGAGCTTTCGGCATAAAGACTCATACAGAAAATTTACAATATTTTTAATGATTTGACAAGTAACATAAATCATTTTTTTATAAGATAGAAAAGCAAATAAACTAAAACTTAAAATAAAAAATAAATAATCAACAATAAAATTATTATATCAATTAGAATATGATTAAGAAAGACAAAATGTTAAAAAAATACAAAATGCTATAAGGGAAAAAGTGGGAGAGAATGAAAAATAAATAAATCCAACCTCATAAAAAAAAAAACGAGCCTTTAAAAAAAGAAAAAGATTAGCTAAAAAAAAATATAAACATGAAACAAAAAGGGAAGAGAACTATTGTCATTAGTTTATAATTTGGTGATATGACATGTAAAATTGTGAAGAGAAAACAGAAAAACTTACTAGCCAGAAGACCGGCCCAAAACAGCTTTTTCTATCCCAAACCACCATTTCCAATGTCATAACTGTTCTTTTTTGTAATAATAAATTTTAATTGAAAGAGGCTTTAGACAGTTAACAGGAAGTGTAGAGAGTAAACAGGACACGTAAGAAGAACCTTCCTTCGCCGGGTAATATTAAAAAGAACCAAAAAAAAAAACTAGATAGAGTTGACAAATGTATATTGTATTGGAAATTAGTAATTAAGCAATCATCACAAATAAAGTCGCTTTGGTAAAATTAGCTTGCGTATGATTAGGCATTTTTTTAATTATCCTTCCATATTAAGATATTAAAGATTCAAATTAATGTACTCGTAATGAAGCAAATATCTACAAGCAACCGGGGTCAGGGATACTGATCAACGATCTCCCTACATCGTTCCGTCTTCAGCCTATATTACCTGCACATGATCAAAACTCTAGATAATATATTTTTGTGTGTGTGTATATATATAGTTCTTAATGATTACTTCCTTTCTAGTAATATAACAAATTATAAAATTGTGTACATCTTAATTATTTAATGACGTGGCATGTTGTATATTTAATTAATTAATTTATTACAACCGTTTAATTATATCACACAGCTAAAATAACGATATCATCGAATTAAAGAAAATATTTAGAGTAATTATACCAAATATATTTCTATACGAGTATTAGATGGACTGTAATTATAATTAACTTAGCTCGCAAACACCTATAGTAATACTATAAACCCAATAAATGAAACGTTAATAAGCTAAACGAAAACATAAAAGTTTATCGTACATTGATCTAAATGATTGTTTTGTATCTCAATTAAAATGACAATATGAAGCTCTCAATATTTATAATAAAAATAAAAAATTAATAATATAACATTTTTATATATTATAATTTTTAAACTAATATTTTTCATTCAACCATTCTCTTAAATATCTCTTAAATACCGTATAAATATTTCTCAAACCGCATATGTATGAATTATTAAATAATTTTCCTGGCTATAGCCGTGAAGTCGCATAAGAGTAAAATAAAATAAGAGGAATTTAATTTCAAAACAATCGAGTGGAGAAAGTTAAAACAATGAACAGAAAGCAAATGTGTCGCCCTCAAAGGAAGACCCTGCCAGTCCCGAGATTTGAAATGGTCGGACTCACATGGAGTGGAAAAACCGTGTTTATCCGCCCACTTTTAAAGAATAATCTGGCCCCCACTTTTGTCCCCTTATTGTTTGTTTGTATTTTTTTTTTCTTTTAAATCTCTTAAGACTCACAAATACAGAATTGGTTTAATTTTTTAGACTCTTCCAACTAAAATTAATAATTGCGCGGTTGAAAATTGAACCATTCTGATCTCATAGCCTAGTCTCTCTCTCATGCCTTTGAGGCTTAAAGGTTATATAAGCAACTAGAAGAGAATTGTTTTCTAGATTGTAGGCATTGGATAAGAATGAATAGACAAATATTTTTATCTTTTTTTCTTTTTTTCCCCCTCTCTTTTGTGGGTGGGGTTTAAGAAAGTAAAACAAACAGCCTATGCTCCGTATAATTGAAGAGAAAACAGTAAAAAATAAAGGGCTTTGGGTTCTGATGTGAAATATGAAAGGCGGAGTTTAAAACATGAATAACAGTTATTTATTTAATTATTATGTTTTCTATTTCACTACTATTGATTATATTTTTTTATTGATACAATATTTTTCGATTTAAACGTGATATATCTCTTTAATTTTTGGCTAATAAAAAGAGCAATATTAAAGGCGTTTGTGGCCCTTAATAATAATACCACACACTAATAAAAAGTAAATTTTTAAAGCCTGTTAGTAAGATGTATATTTATTAGTTATGATGTTTAACACAAATATTCCTTGACATTTTTCATATAAAAATCAATTGAATAGGCCTAATCCGGTCACCTCTTTTACTTCTCCGACCAAATAATAGATTGGCCATCTTCCTTCGCCTCCCCCGTCAAACCGTGTACACTTTTATATTAAAAGATGGATGGAGAGCGTTGAGCATGCACATCATTAAACCATGTTAGGTGAGGCTCTAGCAAAGGAATCATATCATTGGGCATGACAATTTTGAATAAATATATAAGGTACTTTGGAGGTCCATATATTAATTCCTTTTCATATCTGTTCCCTTTTGGGTCATGTCTCAACATGGGCACATCTTCAAAACTTTGGCCTGCTGTCTCTGAGGATGATTTCTAACGAGCGATATACTATTGATGTCATCATATATAGGCTTCTATTTCTTTCCTTTTCTTTTTGTTTTTTGTGGTATTAACAAGGAGACTAAACAATGGTATGTGCATGATTCACATTTAAATATGGCAAAAATATTTTATATTAGGAATACTATTTAATGTTGACCTTAACTCCTCTAGGAATCATAGTGAGAATAATCTATTTTAATTTTTTGCTTGACTATACCAAAAGCCCAAAAGGCTAAATTAAAAAATCTCCTAATGCAAATAATTTGTTACCACACCCTTCTAGACCGATATTCAAAATTTTTTATTCAGAAGGGAGAATAGATTATATGATGGGTATGCATGATTCACATGGCTTCGAGTGTGAAAACGATTATTTTAAATGGAAAATCTGACGTTAGTATTGATCTCTAGGAATCATCCTAGCACTGAGATTGTTACTTATGCAGAAGAAAAACAAAACCCTCAGAGTTGAAACACATTTTTCGTTTATTGTTTTTTTTTTTTTAATTTTGCTTATTCTTTTTTTAAGGAAAAGGTAATTGTATCACACCTCAAGGAGAAACACTAACATTGATTTAAATGACCTTATATTATAGGAACACTTAACCCTGATTAGTAACTAGTATCATCGGTAAGTTCTAATGGAACACACCAAGGAGAAAACATCACCATCTTCAAACAATGAAAAGCCTAAAAGGCGTCAAAAATTGAGTGTACGCATGGCTCTTTGGACCTTTATGATTGATGGAGAATTTTGATCAATCGATATTAAAAGACTTGTAACACAAAGTTCACCACGACATTGCTAAAAATAACTCTAGCAGATTGGATGTATAAATAGAACCAAAATAGGAAAACTACTTCTATTACAGACCTAAAATAAAACAAACAAAACATAGAGCCTAAAAGAAAAAACAGCGCCATTCTTTTACCCAAACAACTA